>JAHWFP010213765.1:30896-41477 GCA_023313725.1 Lithobius niger | reverse complement strand
GTTTGTTTATCTTTTAGTTTGTCCGGTGCCCTTTGGTGTATTTGTTTCTCTATTTGGCGTTAAACTGTTTTGGCGTACTTCATAAGTGTTTCTGGAGCCTTTCATTTATTTAGGGCATTTTGTATGCCTTTTAAGTTCCGGTTTTGGAAGCCCTTTTGAGTAAGGGTTTGATTCTTTTTGTAAGTGGCTTTGTAAGAGTGTTTCTGATGTTTAGTTCTTTTGAGGCTCTTTTAATATGGGTTTAGTCCTTTCGTGTTATTAGCAGTTTGGGGACCTTTGCAAGTGTTTTTGATGTCGACTTCGGTTGTGAATTAAGTTCGCAGCGTTAGGAGTCTTATCTTAAGTCCCTGTGTCTGGGCCCTTTTGAACTATTTCAGTGTATTGGTAAGTTCATTTAGTTCTGGTCACCTCTGTATTATTATTGTTGCAGTTTTGGGGCCTTTCTCAGTGTTTCTAGTGCCCTTTTTTTTTGTTTTTTTAGCATTTTGGGAGCCATTTTAGTAATTTTTTAGTCATATTTTGTTGATTGTAACGATTTTTAGTGAATTTATGGTCCGTTTTGTTTTGATGAACCTTATTGGGGGTCTTTTAAGCATGTTCTGGTCCTTTTATTTGGTATCTTAAGGTGTTCTACAATCCTTTTTGGCATGTTTTTGGTAGTTTTTTTTATGTTAATTACTTTTAAACGGTGTTTGGAGTTTTGGCACTTCCCGACTATAACGTCCAGGAACATGTATTTTCTCTCCCCCTCACGGAGTTTGTGTATGCAAGTAGCCTGGGAAATATTTACTAGATTTACATAAGATTTTTTCCAAAACACGAAACAGGTCCTTGTATAAAAAAAAAAAAACTGTGCACTCGGTTGTTTTGATAAACTAAACGTTCCAAGACACCATTAAGCTTTGAGACTTGCAGTGTAGTTTTCTAGCCTGTTGACACAGGACTTGGCACGTTACAAAAATACTTGGCAAATGGACAAAAACTTTCCCCGAACTCCTTTTAAAAATAACTGTCTAGCAGCAGAGTTGAGCCGAGTGCACCACACCCTTTGCCGGAGCCAACCAACTCTGTCTCCTCATCACCTGATGGCAGTGCGTCATTACGCCGTGACGCAAAAACCACGCGACTCATGATGGTGAATGAAATTTTGCGTCAGCATTGCTTAACTCAGAAATATCTACCCAATCGTTGCTAAAATTGAGAGGCTACATTGTTTGCTAAGTTAGAGCTGATTAATTGCCAGATAAAAATACGTGCCGTGATTTAAAAATATGTCGTGTAGGTGGAATCTGTATTATTAGTAAACAACAAGTGGCTGCAGCGACTATCTAGTCACAACCAGTCTTCTACAGACTTCCGTCACTTCCGCCTCCTTTTCAACGAAAATGTTGAGGTTCACACCTCAGTATCACACTGTAACAGCGAAATCTGTTATATAATCTTAAAGTAGTAACCATCACAATTGCCAGTTAAATATGTGCTAGCTTTTAGGGGTCTAGTTTTAGATATTAGGCGTAGTTGACAGCTTTCAGGCCTACGTGCCGCTTAATTTCGTAGCAGCTAAAGGAGTATTGAGTTCGAGAGTAGGCCTATTCATTCATGCAACACGGTGTCGAGAGTTTTTTTTTTAATGTAGCTAATGTGTCTCTTCAACGAAATCCTTTTGTTTTTTAAGGTTGCATGTCTTCCTGTAGTGATGAAATGCAACGATCAAATGTTGCTGTTTCATTGAGTTACGCCAAGAAAACCTATTAGTTACAAGAAAGCAACGATGTTTTAATTAGCCTTGTGTTTTAAAGTCCCCTTGACTACCACTTCAAAAGGCGACGGATAGACGAACATAGCAGAAGACTAAAAACGAATTTGTGTGATGTTTATAGTACTGTACAATTATCTGAACAGAGGTCAAAGCAGGAAGTGAACATAATTAATCACTGTTTGTAAGGTTTTGATACTTTAATGTTTAGTTCGTTACTAGCAATGTTATGTAATAAATACAGATGCAAACCTATTTCCATTGCCTTTTGGACTTAGTGTCAGACTGTCTGGGCGGGAATGAGCCCTCCACCATTGAGACCAAAGGTCGAAGTCTCACCGTTAAGCCATAGTGACAATTAAGTCCAAAGGGCAAAGGAAATAGGTTTAATCTGTATTTGTTTATCACTTATCGAGCCGATTTGGCTTTTGGTCGTGTTTAACAGCGTTGGGAAGCTCATGGTTGATGTGTGGTGTGCATATAGTAATGGGTTCTTGTCCAAACAGGTTGACTGATCAACGGTAACAACTAATCGTCCGACATATTCAACCACTAAGGTTACGAACGCAAGGAGAAATTGACTGACGAATACACCAAAATGAAACCAAAAAAAAAAGGTAAGTGAGGTGTGTGTAGGTCGAGTGTAGGATGCGTATGTAATTTAATACACATAATTTGTTTTGATTACCTTGGAGGCCTCAGCTGCGTCCAGAGAAACAATAGGCGAATGTACGAGACAGTGAGCGAGGACGCAGGCTGCTCCGGTATAACGCAGACGTGGTGTAGCAGGCCGGCTGGTGTGCTAACTAGGCCACCGCTACTTGAGGCCGCTTTGCTTTACCGTAATAGCTTAATACTCAACTGAATTTTTGGAATTCGTGTGTCTGTTGTCTTTGCGTGTGTTTTCTGTTTACGAAGCTATAACATTCGAAAATTTGTTCTGATGTGGTTCAGATTTACTGAAAGAAACGAGCTCGAAGATGAAATTCCTGCCTAAAGTATTTTAAGGGTGGGTTGGGTGAAAACCACCAAAATTCGAGGTAGAGCACTGGGCAGAAGCAATATAAGTGGCGCAGCATAGCACTCCCTTGTGGAGCACTGGGCAGAAATTGCATAGGTTTATACCCCGTGAATGATATAGAAAATAATTTGGAGTATTACAGTGTCTCTCGCTCGGCCGAGTGACTGTAATCTTCCGAACTCAAATATAGTTAGTTTGATTCCAATAGTGGCTGCATTATTGCACCACTTGGCAAGCTATGATGTGACGTCACACATCCTCCTTGCTCAAGAAGGGTGGTCGAATTGGCTATTACGTTAACTTGTGTGATTCACTAGGTGATTTCGCGGAACTTTTTTGAAACTTTAAAAATCTTTCGTTTCTGGAAAATGGTGAAATCTCAGCCTTAAACCCTGACTGCGTGGGAGGACAGGCATGGAACACTTAAAATCATGGAAGTTTTTGCTATTTTGCTTGCTGAAATTGTATTCGTTTTGCCTTCATCATGGAACACTTGCTGCCCCGTGGTCTGGTCTTTGACGACGGCTGTCATCACAGACTAATACGTCAGTTATATGAAACTAAACCCTAACTCATAAATACGCATGGCTATTTTCAAGTATTTATTATTCACTAGGAGAATAATCTGTACTAGCGCATCCGTGTAGGTCTGCCACTACGCCCGAGATCTGGTGCGTCCACGAGGTAGATAAAGTGAGTGGTGTAGGTAGGTGCTCAGGAGATCGTTGGTTCAGCAACAGCCTGGAAGAAAAGCATGCTGCGCAAGAGAAAAAATGCTAAGATGATCATTGCACGGAACTTCACTGTGAATGAAATGTTAATTTTTTTTTGAAGTCACAAACATGAGATTAATCGATAAATTTTAACACCATGCAGCGAGCCAGTTTTTTGAACAGGAGTGATTTTTGCATCTTTCTAAAATGCAGGAAAAATGCAGGTCGGATATATATAGGTGGAAGTGCAATCACAACAGACATAGACAATCCGCCGTATCTCGGCTCCTAATTACAGTAAAGCATTTTTTATTACCTTTGTTGGAAAAAGCATATCTCCACCTTTCACAGAAGCCCACACACATTCGTTTATCTGGATAGAAACGTCACAGTAGCAGTTTAAGGTCAGGAATTATTATACACTTTCACTTTTTACGTTATGATGATGACTGATCGACTTTTACGCTACGTATGAATAATACCATACTTGAAGGAAATTTAGCGTGAAATATAATTTGTAACTGGTTTATTTTCATTCTAAAATTGTTTCGAAGTTATAAGCCGAAAAAAGTTTATTAACTAGCAGGCCAAAGAACTGAACTGCAGTTTGACAACCGCCATTTTGGGTTCAGATATTAAACGTGAATTATACTAAGCCTGACCCACGACATATTTGCTGTATATTCCTACTATTGCTGAGCAAAAAACAAAAGAAGTAATTATACCCTTTTGCAAGGTTATGTGCACTTTTCCTGCTAAATTACTGGTATGGAGAGAAATGAAACTGCAATAGGAAGATAAATGAACAAACACCCATCGTAGCATCCGAGTGTTTGTTTATTGATCTACTCATGCGAGTTGCTTTACTGAGATTTGACAAGTAAACAAGGTAAATAAACAAACTCCCGCAAACAAGGAAAAATAACTATTCAGCTAGGGACCACTGGCCTTATAGATCTGGTTCCTATATAAGATAAAAATTTCATTTTCGAACCCTTGAATTTCATGCACAAATGCACCTTTTTCATGAAATTTCAACCAAATCAGAACAAAACTGCGAGTGAACGTGTTGCAAATACACACATAAACAGACAAAAAATACAAATTAAGTCAAGCATTAGACTGAATTCGGTTCGAAATTACTGGTTTTTCCTTTCCCATACTGTACAATTTTGAACATTACTTATCGTTTTAACCTTAGTGGACGTATTAACCTTTAGGCGTTTTAACCGTACTGGTGGTTTTATACCAGTAGGGTTCTTTCTGCGTCTAAAATTTCTAGTAAGGTTCAAAATTGAACCAGTTTATGTGTATGAGCATTAGTATGCTTCAGTTGACTTAAAAAATCATTTACAAAAAAAAAGTAAATTAATTTATGAAAAGCACTTCGCAATTCGCATATAAGCCACCTTGAACAAATAAATATCGCTACTATTTCAGTTTTTATGTAAAAATTGAAACACAAAAACCTTTAAAGGGTTTCTTTGCACCTCGGTGTATCATCATCAAAATGATCGATTCTCGGTAGGGCCTCTATTTTATGTAAAAATTGAAAAACAAATACCCTTAAAGTGTTTCTTTGCACCTTGGCATATCATAGATGTAAAAATAAAATAAAAAAAATAAAATAAAATACATTTAAAGTGTTTCTTTGCACCTCGGCGAATTACGATTAAAAGGAATGGCTTTCGGTATATTTTATGTAAAAAGTGAAAAACAAACACCTTTAAAGTATTTCTTTACACCCTGACATATCATCATTAAAAGGACAGGCTGTCGGTATTTTCGTGACCATCCCTTATAAAAATAGCGTTTTGAAAGCATTAATGAATTTATCAAAACAACGAATCACGTAGATAAACAACATTTCATAACGGACGAGAGCACCTTTAACAACGTTTTGCAACACAGTGTACGCAGTGCCCTTGAACGTTGAAAGCGGTGCTGAACTCATAACAGTCCAGGTTCAGAAATCCACACTTAGCAACACGCAACCACTTGAACCCTTACCTGTTTTAGCACTTTTTTCGTCCTGGCCTTTCATTTGCAGTTTATTCGTGAACGAAATGGACTGCAACCGAGCCCGCACTCTCGTAATCATCCCCATTGCGCAGGAGATGGGATATTCACTATCACAAGTCCAGCAAGCACTATCCAAAAATACTGTCTGTTAATCACTTTACGATCGGCCACACACCACAAAATGAAATCTCGTCGTAGTTTCAACCCTTTGAGCACAACTCGAAGGCTCAATGCGCTTCCAAGACGTAGATGAGAATTCTGTGTTGCTTTTTTACAAAATGATGCTCCTCGAGCTCCCTGCGAAGTCACCGGACTGAAGATGCTGATGCCAGATCGAGCTAGCTGTCATTAGTTCTTGGGTCACGATGTACCCTTTTTGCGCGTGGTCTATGTGGCAATTCTCCAAGCCAATGAACGCGCTTGTGGCAGAAACGAACCACGGGTTTACACACACACTGGCATTTCCACCGGTTGGCGGTTGGAAACAATTTTTAGGTTCCGTTTCACTCGTCATTTATCATCCAGCTATTTGTGTGTTTACGTGTCGTTTCGTTTCCTGTAGTCACTTGTGGCGCCAGAAATTCCACGACGCGGGGTCGGAGGATGTTGGGGTACCTACGCGAATGGCAAACGATTATTCTAAATTCCTTTAAAAGAGAGCACACATTCGTTCCTGTTTTTATTGCCAGGTTGAAAATAGTTACATTTGTTTTTAGATCCTTTTGTTGACTGGCGTTGTGAAACGGAGAAGAGTAGCTTGTCTTTTTGCACTATGGTATGCGTGTCTACGGTGACTTTTGAAACAATTAGCCGGTTCATTTCAAACTTTTCACGTATATTTTATGTCCTCTTTGTTAATTTGTTAATAATTGATAAAATTCATTAATGGGGTTATGGGCTTTTTTTTTTATTTATTTTTAATATGCGAAAGAAATATTTGTATTATATAACTATAGCCGAAGCCCGTGGTGTTGAATGCACGGTTAGCAACACTGGTTAGGTGTGGTTGCTCATGTGCAAGTCATGTTCGACTGAATTAGGTTTCTTCAAATTGTTGCGCATACTTCCTCACAAATGCTGATTTTCGTTCGCTTTGCTCATTCAAACAGCGCATCCTGTGACTCAACCCCCTTCCCCCCCACTGCTAATGATCCCCTCTTACTAATAATCACTTCTATTATATTCTTCCATGTTCATGTTCATGCTGGAGGAAATGACATTGCATTATGTGACCCAAATTGCCCACCCAACGGCTGATGATCCCTCTTTTCTAATGATCACTTCTATTATATTCTTCCAAGTTCATGTTCATGCTGGAGGAAATGACATTGCATTATTTGACCCAAATTACCCCTCCCAACGGCTGATGATCCCCCTTTTCTAATGTTCACTTCTATTATATTCTTCCATGTTCATGTTCATGCTGGAGGAAATGACATTGCATTATGTGACCCAAATTACCCCACCCAACGGCTGATGATCCCCCTTTTCTAATGATCACTTCTATTATATTCTACCAGCCATGTTTGTTCATGCTCATGCTGTCGGAAATAAATAAGGCTCAATGCGGTCTCGAAGCTGCCCCTTCTGGAAGTGTGCTGTCCTCAAAAGCTTTCCTGCAATGCTTTCCATCCTACCAGATGCGCGGCCCAGTAGCTGTAGGTGCCGGTGCCTGCTACCTAACCTCTTGTGTAATGCTTGAAAAAATTATATTCACGAAAATTACCTGGAAGTTAAAATTAAACAAATTACTTTGCACCAAAATCAACGTCAGTAGAGCATAAATTAGGCTACGCGGTTATCCCATCAGATGTGTAAAGTCTCCTTTTAACCCCTTCTGTGCCAAGACTGCTTTGAGGGATAAAGATCGGTAACGAGATTCGATCTCGCATTGTCTTGGCTCAGAGACCAAACCAGGGTTCTCGCTTTTCGTCCTAGGGCTTTGTATTTTGGATGGGCGCAACTTCCTGGCAGTGAAGAGGTTACTAATCGAAGATCATTGCCGTACAGATTCAACCAATACACCAAAGTACGAGACCACCCATAAGGAGCATTGAGGAACACAATCTTTAGGCTGCCTTTAAAATCCTTTCAACTGCCTCATTGGGCGTAAATTTATTAAATTCCGAGGGCTCCCGAGAGCTCGTCTTGTACTTCAGTTGACGTCGAAATAATTAAGACACACACTAGTGTGTCGCGCGCCAAGATTCAGCGCTAATATTAACGTCCTTCCTCTCCAGTGGTGAGGGGAGAACGGAACAAAGGCAGTGCCAAGAATGTTGTATGAAAGAAAATTTAACTAAAGCTCGGACCCTGGCTGCATCGGGTTCCAGTGTGAGGGGCATGGGACGTTTGGTGTCAGGTTTTCTCTTTGTGAAACCGTGGTTTTGCTTGTGGGTGTTTGGTCGGAGCCCACACACCGACCCCTGTGTTCTGGATCCAGTGTTAAAGGGATTTTCGACTTTAAGGAATGTTTTAGAATACGAGCTTAAGATTTATTATTTTATTTACCATAAGCGGTTTTAAAAGGAATCTTATTGTATTTGCAATTTGGTCATCGATTATTAGCACAGCCTCAGGATTATTAATTCGAGTCAGCCTTAAGCTTGTTGCACACTGCTCCTTTCCGACGACGAAGAGAGCCTTCAGGGCCACCGTAGTTAGCGACTGACTGCAACGGATGGCCCAGCGCACAGTGCTTCCGCCGCTAACTAAGGTGGTCCTAGGGGCTCTCTTCGTCGTTGGAACGTAGCAGTGTGCGACAAGCTTATGGCAAGTAGGAAGTTAACCGAGATAGCCCCATAATAAAGATGTGACTAGTAAGTCATTTTTCCTGTTCATACGTGGCAAATTTCGAGAAATAATAATAATAATAATAATAATAATAATAATAATAATAATAATAATATATAGAGACGATGCTCGAGGCATCCACCCACCCAAATTCCCCGTCGGCAGATGTTAAGTGGAAGAAGTACCACCATTATTACAGTTGTTTTTTGCCGGCAAACGTAAATAATAATTATAATTTTTAATTATTATCATGATCATCATCACCCTTAATTATTTATCGTCATCATCTTTAATTATCGCACACCTCTATCATGCACTACAACAGCGATGTCTATTATATAATGTAAAAGTAGTAACCATCACAATTGCCGGTTTAAAATGTGCTTTTAGGGCTACTTTTCGATTTAGATGTAGAATGGCTTATGTTTTCAGTGTTTTCGTGCTCGGCATAGGGCTCAGCGGTGCACTCGGAGCCGTTGCTCGCATTATAATAGGCACCATCATCACCTCTTGTGCAAAAAAAAAGTGCTGTAGAATCCAATGAACCTAAAATAACTGAAGTTAAAGAAGAAATTCTAATACTGCACTTCCATTAAACAATGAATGAGCTGCCTCATTATAGGCAACAGGTTCTATAGTAGACCTATTCATTCGTGCACAATAAATACATGGTTGAAATACGAGACTTCACGTTGATTTTAGGCCCACTTTTCAACTTTCAGGCCGAATGTTTTTTACCTGCCGTTTTAATTTCGTAAGTAGCAGCTAACTGAGAATTGGGTTCGAGAATAGACCTATTCATTCATGCAACACGGTGTCGAGTTTTTTAATGAACCTAATGTGTGCCTTAACAAAATCCTTATGTTTTTCCTGTTGCATGTCTTCCTGTAGTGGTTAAATGCGACGTTCAAATGGCATTATTTCATTGAGTTACGTCAAGAAAGCCGATTAACTATAAAGCCCTAACCAGACTGGCTGCTCGCGGCTGCACGCCGACGTAGTATGGTGTAAAAAAGACTTCAATATTCGTCCTTAACGTAACACCAACCACACGATTGCTGCAATGTTGGCCTTGTAGGCACGTAGTTACGCATAGCTTCGCACGAAATTTTCTTCTGTCTGGAGAGGCCTTAAGGAAGCAACGATGTTTTAATTTTTTTAAGTCCACTTGATTACCATGAAAAAAGGCGACGGACGGACAAAGGCGTTGCTATAAGACTAAAATTAATAGGACTGTTTATTTTATTAACTAATTTTGTTCCCAGTAGTTGAACGAACACGTGACGTGTGTTCGCGAACTTCAGATGCAATCGAATATTGCGTAATTATTTTTTTTTTTACATTTGTTATGCAATATGTTTACTCCTGCTTTTTGGGCAAATGCCACACAACAAAAAAAATGACGGTAAAAAAAAAAACATCCTACTTTGTACACCGACAAAGACAATTCGAGCTAATCTTCTCAACAGCTCAATACTGGAAAGTTCATAAAAAAAATGACCTAGTTGATGTGGAATGCCGAAATGGCACCCACCGCGCGAAGAAAATACAAAGTAGCGAGGAGTTCAACACGTCGACGATGACTAAAGCTGAACTGAAGTGGATGTGGGTTGCCTTGGAAATATACTGCTTGAATCACAGTTTTCCAGAATCCCAAGTCCCCACTACATCCAGAAAAGGACTCGGTTTGGTCACACAAATTATTGCGAACGGAGTATTCAAACTTGACTACCAGTTGGTTGTAGCCTATTTTTGTATAAGCAGGAGTGGCCTGTGGCCCGACGCCAGAGTGTCTATCATTACAAACAAAAACGTCTAGTGTGCCGTAAATAAAGGGTTATACGATTGAAGTGTGACTTTAGTTTCTAAAATGCACATGGATAAAAATTGATGATTTTTTTTAAATTTAAATAATCAAACGTACAATTCAGAAAATTGTATCTGTTTTATGGCGTTGTGCTTTACGAATTACAATTCTTAAAGCACAACAGCACTTAAACAGATGCAATTTTCTGAATTGTACCCTACGTTTAATAATTTAAATTTTTAAATTTTTAAAAATCATCAATTTTTATCCGTGCACATTTCAACAAGTAGAGTGAAACTTCAATCATATAACCCTTTTTTACGGCACACTTGACGATTTTGTTGTAATCCGTGTTCTTTTTTTAAGCCATGCAGTAAGATCGACTAAACTGGAAAAAAAACTGGAATTTAATGTTACTTTAAATCCACCCAAAACCAAAACTGGTATAAGAGAAGCCACCATGTTTCCA
>JAHWFP010213765.1:0-30796 GCA_023313725.1 Lithobius niger | reverse complement strand
CAAGTTAATCGCACCGAATAATAGTTCGAAAGTTAAATGAAAACTAGAAGATTGCTACTAGCGGTAGCAATCTTTAAGTTTTCATTTATCGTTCATAGTATTATTCTGTGCGATTAACTTGGCTAATAGGATTAACCTTGGCGGCCTTTCCCTGGTTGAATGATACCACTACTTTCAAAGGCCGACCCTTTTTGGAACCTTGGCGGCTTCTCTTATACCAGTTTTGGGTGGATTTAAAGTAAAACTAATTCCAATTTTTTTCAGTTTAGTCGCTTTTACTGCATTTACTTTTTTCTTACTTGACTGGACCCTTTGCACACGATCTGCATTGTGTTTCAAATTTTCCTGGCAATGATAGATTCCCAGTCTCTTTTCTGTTGCAACTTCCGTAGTTTAGTTACGATGTTGTATTCACGTACCTTAGCATTCACATACCTTAGCATTCACATACTATAAGACTCACTGATCACATAATATTTCACTTTTCAAACATCACGCAATATAAAACTCACTGAACGGTATGCAACCAGCAACCAAGGTTAGTTATTTACCAGTTCAATTGCAAAAATTGCTATTTTGTTAAACTCAAGTAAATTGTTGCGGTACGTAAGTATTGATCTCGTCCTCCAAGAAGGACGTGTACCGTGTGCAATCAGTGGCATGAAAATCCACCAAAGTTCCAATTTAGTTTCACTACAACCTCGCCACTGCACTCAGGATTACGGTGCCTTTCCTGTTGGCCAACCACGACCGGACTGACCATTGTCATTCATCGCCAGTTTATCCGGATTGCCGGTTCCTCCTACTACGCTCTCTTTAGTGAACAGATTCACGTTCCTCACGTCACCCCTCGTTCCCCCTACTAGACTTCGGTTTGTGAAAGGAGGTGAGCGCACTTGGTCCCATTAGGAACACCAACATCTTGTCACTGCTCCTTTGCTACGGATGTCGGTCTGTTCTTTTCCTGTGACCTGTTACGACCTCGGACCGACAAACGCTCCTTTCTCCCTGTAGACTTCAAGGTCAGGGGGAACCGGCGCTCGACACCACATATACAGCGTTCCGCTGCTCTTTATCTCGTGTGTACGGTTCCCTACTTTCGTTTCTCCCGTATATTGAGGGTTAGGCTGCGCCGGCACAGTTCCGCCGGTTCCACGATTCCGCAGTTCCGCCAACACGAGTTGTCTATTTATTCCATGCAACGATCACTCTGCACAGGAAGCTTTTCCAGGTGTTCTGCTTCTGAGCGGCTGTCTCCAATCCAACTGGATCTTTAGCATTCCGCATTTCGGCCTTGTCTGCCATGCCACCTTCGTCGCTCTGTTGTCTGCTTTCAGCTGCTGATCCGACACTGATCCAGCTGACCGCTCAGGATCATGCCTCAAATGGGCCTCCGCACTTGGCCGCAAACGTTTCTGATTCCACCCTTTCCTGGTCCACTATTCCGCCAGTTCCGCTGATTCCGCGGTTCTGTCGACACGATTTGTCTCTTTCTGCCACGGAACGATCGCTTTACACAGAAAGCTATTCCAAGTGTTGTGCTTTCGAGCGGCTATCTCTTATCTGACTGGATCTTCAGCATTCCGCATTTAGGCATCCATTTCGTCGATTCTTCTCCACTTTCAGAATCAGGGTCTTCAATCCTCCCAGGTTCCCTTTCAAAAGGTTCCTTTGGTTCCGCTTGCATTCTGGCCCTAGGGAATCAGGACTGGGTCTCACCGACCAGCTGAGATCCATCTCCCTTTCCTGTGATGCTCCCATTCCGCTAGTATACCCTGGTATCCGAAGAAGGTCTTCACTTAGGTTTTGGTCCGATTCCCTTCCCACTATTCTCGGTTCCGCTTGTTTTCAACACCAGGGAATCGAGACCAGGCCCCACCCGCCGTCCTGTCCTATGGTTCCTTACGATCCGCATACTGCGTTCCGCCCCATTTCTATGACGTGCTTCCATTCCCCCATCAAGAAATTGTTTCTTCTCTGAGCCTTGGATGTGCTCCTCCCTTCTTCTAGAACTACAAAGTCAGTATGCCAGCCCTCAGGGAGGACGTTGGCTCGGGTCTAACCCGGCTTCCCTCGAATCGACCTCTCGGTTCCGCCTGCCTCCCCATACCAAAGGAGGTCAGGATCAGGCCTCATCACCCATCCTGTAACTCCTTACAGCCACAATCTACATTCCGTCTCCCTTTTTCAAGACGCTTCTGTGGTTCAGCTTGGGCCGGTTCCTCAGTTCCCTTTCGACCGATTCCTTTGGTTCCGCCTGTCTTTCGACGCACGGGAGTCAGGACTGGGTTTCACCGACCGACCTATGGCCTTGTACGAACCACACGCTACAATCCGTCTCCCTTTCTTGTGAGGCTGTCATTTCCACTAGCTGTTCATACACCAGTTTCCAATGGGGACTTCGCTTCGGCTTTGGTACGGTTCCGCTTGTCTGTCGGCACTGGGGAATCGGAACCAGGACCCACATGTCATCCTATCCTGTGACCCTTCGGAGGTTCCTCCTCATCCCACATTCGAGTCTCCGCAACAGCAACTAAGTCATCCCTCCCCCCTTCTACTCCCTCTCCTCTTAATTCCTCCCACTTCTCCCTCCTCCGAGATTTAAAAATCTCACTTTGTGTCCCTCCCTTCTTGCACGGGGACCTTTCCATCTTCTCCCCCTAACTCGTACTCACATATCGGTACCTTCCCCCTCCCCTCCTTTTTCACTTCTTTAACCCAGTTTTCCTCTCCTTCCCACCTCCACTTTTTCTCCAAAAATTTCATTCCTAGCATTCTACTCCACACACTCCTCGTTGCTTCCTGCGAGAAGTGGACCCCATCGCTTCTCCAGCTTCCACTCGCCCAACCGTTCTTAGTGCCAGTAAACAACTACGGACCCCTACACCCGTTGCTTTCTCCCGTCAAATTGCAAATTCGATGCTTGATGACGAGATGGCACCACCAAAAAAAACTAAAGTACTTTAGTACTTTTATACCAACCAAAGTCCCCCTCCCCACAAATTTTGCTTTTAGTTGATGACAGCATACACATACGGCCTCTAGGCTTTGGTTTAGGTTCGTTAATTCTCCTTCAGAGGGCGGCTTGTGCAATAACGCTCGCATAGAGTTAGGAAATAATATATTATCTTACGCTCGTCATACTTTCATGCAATAGGTAGCCATATACAATAGGGTTCGTATTCGACATTTCCAGTTTGTTTATTTGACATTAATTATAATTATTCTGTGTCTGTCGCCATCCAGCGGTAAAAAAAAATGAAACTAAACGTCAAACGACGATATACGACATATACGACTGTCGCTTCGTCGGAATCAAAGGACTCTGATAATACTCTTGAATATAGAGTATTTTCGGTTTCGATTGTGTATGTTACAGTAATAAAGTATAAAACACTTCATATCATATTTATTACATTTACCGATAAACGTTAAAATAAGAAGGCATTAAACAAATGTGGAAGTTTCTTGCAGCATAAAAAAAAAAATCTTACGGCGCTTTCTCGGAATCAACTTCCTCAACTGTACAAATCGCTCAAAAGATGTCACTGTAGAAACAAGTATGGCGGCGAGCCGGTGTTGTTGTAGAAAAACGAGTTTATTATTTGTATTATTCTTATTTATTGGTGGCGTTGGTGGTAAGTATGAGTGATTTGAGGGTTCCTTACTTGCCACGAGTGTTTCTTGGTCGAAGTGTAAATTTAGCCATTTTCTACGATGGTACATATCATTGCAAAAATGCGTTTATTGTACGCATCTGTGGACAGATCCTAGGACAGATATTGACTTGACAGGCAAGATTACGAATAATGGAATGACTCAGTTGTTATACTTCATCGAATTACCGGTTGAAATAGTTCCGTAGTTTGTGTTTTTTAGTTGATGATTTTTAACTTTATTGCTGGTAAAAATGTGTACTTGTTAAAACAAAAAGAATTGCGATAATTGTACTCTTCCTCAGAATCGTGTCGTTAGGTAGGCCTACTATCTCTTGAGGTGGATCTTTGAATCTCATGCACGTTTGGCTTTAGAATCATGGTTTTAAAAAAAAAGGAATATAAATGCACGATAGCTAACTTGGTATATATAGTTATAGTACAATGGTGAGTGTTTGGACTTTTACAGTAAAAAGGTTATCTGAGGCCTATTGTAAATGAGAATAGTGGCTCCTCTCCGATCCTCATTATATTGTTGCCTCAGTTGGTCTGCTGTACAACTCTATGCCATACTATTTTTCGTGCTTAGGTTTCTTCTCCCCCACAGAAACCATAAGAAAAATGGACTTTGTGGCCACAATCACAATCGGGAGGGGAGAGAAGGGAGGGGATTTATTGTGACACAGGTGAGGTGAGGGGGATTCCAAATTGTGACATCACAATCTTGTGTCACATTTTGGTGCTCACATCACCTTAATTTTTGTGTGTATTATTTAGTAAAACAATACAATTCCATTTACACACAGAAAAACTCCTCAAGATTTAAACCTGTGGACCCGTAGATTGCAGAATTGTGACGTAATTATTAGGTGGTTGTTTTAAATTTTGTGACAAAGGGGCAAGTGGGTGTTTTAAAAATATGCCGAAAAGCGTGACGTAGTATATGGATGGTCCCTTATAAGCTGTATAGCATGCGAAGGTTGATTTAGACCAGTTTATACTTTTTCCTACGATCTGGAACGTATTTATCCTTGGTTTTATTGAATGTTGCTAATTAATCAAAACCGTTAACACGAGTTGTGCCACAATCCCATGTTAAAGCCAACATTGGCTTCGGATCAAGTTCCTGAGCGGGCAAAACATGATGCTAGATAGCTAAATTGCAACTGTCTGTAAGTACCCAAAATATCATGCAAGTATTTATGGTAG
Source organism: Lithobius niger (assembly GCA_023313725.1). Taxonomy (NCBI): domain Eukaryota; kingdom Metazoa; phylum Arthropoda; class Chilopoda; order Lithobiomorpha; family Lithobiidae; genus Lithobius; species Lithobius niger. The sequence continues at coordinate 25,931 of JAHWFP010213765.1, read as the reverse complement.
TCACAAGTAGTCACAATTCCGAGAATAATTTAGAAAAATTGCTACTCATTTTTCACAAAAAAGACACTATCAATGTCTTCCTAATTTTCAATGGCTAACTGCTATCTTCCTCAGCACTTCGACAAAAGGTTTTGGCCTCTTTCCACCTACATCGTCTGCTACGAAATTGTGACGCTCCTCGCAGCCTCCCGTATTGTGTGGGTAGCATCCTCACTAGCTCATATAGCTTCCACTGTCGGCCAAGCTGTTGTTTCAGGTCTCTCCCAATGATGTATTCAACTCGAGGAAATGTAGGCCCTTGAATATTCATTAATCATATGAAGCACCTCTGGTTTCATTCAATCGTATGGCTTATTGATTCTAAGCATCTCAGATGCTAGTCATTCTTAGAATGAGAAAAGTTTTGGCCTCTTTCCATCAAGGAAAAAATTACACTTTACCACACACTTCAACCTACAGCAGCAAGTTCTTGTTAAATTTTCGGTGATAGGCAATCACCTTCTTCAGAAAAATATCACCGCACTCTCAAGTTCACATCTCGGTAACGAAAAAACCCGTTGCCGAAATGTAAACTTGAGAGTGCAGTGATATTGTTCTAAAGAAGGTGATCGCCTATCACCGAAAATTTAAAAAGAACTTGCTGCTGTAGATTCGAAGTGTGTGGTAAAGTAATTTTTCCCTTGATGTCTTCAATTTACCTCTTTCCACCTACATCGTCTGCTACGAAGTGGAAGCCAGATGAGCTAGTGAGGATGCCACCCACAAAATACGGAAGGCCGCGAGGAGCGTCAGTTACAAATTCGTTGCAGACAATGTAGGTGGAAAGAGGCCAGACACTTTTGTCGAAGTGCCTGAGGAAGATGGCAGTTAGCCATTGAAAATTAGCAAGACATTTTCAGTGTCTTCGTTGTGAAAAATGAGCGGTAAAATTTTTCTACCTAATTCTCGGCTTTGTGACTCAGTAACATCTGGGATTATTAGTTGTTGGGGAGGATGCGTCATTCTCAGTGATAGAAGTATCAATTGCATGAAAGGCGATTTCGCGCTCTACTAGCGCCCTCATCAAAATGTCGGCATCATGCGGCAGAAAAAATGGCGGCAACCGAAGCGAAACTCGGTGGGCCCACCTTGTTGGGATTTTTTAACGGCCACTTACTAGTTCTGATGTTATCGGCTGCGATAAGTTTGCCATGGAGTCGAAAACATAAGAAACGAATGGCACTGCACACTGAATTTAACGAATATTTTGTCTTGAAAGAAGCTCAAGCTCGTGTAGACCTGCCGAGCGTAAGCCATGAGGGGCAGCTACGCTGGTTTCCCTGTAAGATCGAGCCCAAACGGCGGCAGCTCGGAGGCCCTTTAGTGAGGTTTTTTAGTATCAACACCAATCATTGCCGGCACATTCTCCATTGTCTTGAATCTAACGCTGCAATCGCATCGAAAGCCTTCTCGCGCAAGTTGCACAGCCAATGTCGCATCCTCCCCAACAACTAATAATCCTAGGTAACATGATGAACAATATTTTCACTAAGTATTTGCTGCTATAACAGTGGGTGGCTATGCTGCTGGTTTCAACTTTGTTTCGTACGTCCGCATGGTGTTGTTTTACTCTCGTATGGATCTCTCTTCTGATCTCTCTATATATGTTGCTTCACACCCACCACATGGGATCCTATACACTCCTTCTCTCGTATTAGGGACTTCCTTCAGCATTCCCTCAATGTCTTCTGGTTCACATTCTTGGAGCTGTGCTTGTCGATTTCTCGTACTCCTGTTGTCAGTCTCTTTCATTTTGTTTTCGGCCCGTCAGCTGTTCCTTCAGTTTCTGGAAAAATACCGAGATGCTCCTAATTTCTAACAACAGAAGTGACGCACATCTACGAGGACTGGAGTCCCTTGCTATTGTTGAGCACACCAGAAAGCACAAGAAGTTAATGAATTTACAAGGGCCATCAAATCCCACCATTAGCCATTTAATAAGCAGAGAGGTTAGCGCTCACCTAGAAACGCATTGGAACAAGCAACATCGTAAATACAAGAGGCTACGGAAGGTGCCGTTTTTCAAAACACAAAATGAAGACGTAGTTGGAGACGGAGAACGGACTGAAACTTAGTGCCCGAGGAAGACAGAAGTGAAGCAGTTATTCCACCAAACTTGCTAAAGCTGTCGAAAATTCGCAAGATATTGTGGGATCGAGTTCTAAAGATCTAATATCTTAACTTGGTGAAGATGAGTGTTAATCAAGTTGGACATAAAGTCTCGGAAAATATTGTAATTTTTCACCGTAAAGAACTCCATCATTTGTTTACTGGAATTTGAACAGTCTCCGGAAAGTCTCTTTCACCTATAAAGAATAGCTAATTCGGATTTAATTTTTTCTTCTAAAACTTTCAATTTATTTCAATTCAAACTTCGTGTCCTTTTTGTTTCATTTCTGATAAAGTGAAAACTGCTCAGAACTAATTAATGTGGGCCTAAGTGCTCGTCTAGTTTGTTCAGATTGTGGCCTTTTCCTATTCTTTACCAATATACCGTTTAGGGCAGTGCAATTTTTGATTAAGCAGTGCAATGCGATATAGTTATTGCGATTTGAGTGAAATGTGAAAAACATTTTTTAGTTCTGTACTGCACCTTCTTTTTGCCAAAAAAAGAAATCGGGGAAAAGTGTCAGTATTGGTCTGGAAAACGTGAAAAAACCAGGGAATTTCATCAAGAGCTTTTGAATGCCACCCTGTACAAAAAAATAATAAGTATATAAAATGCCTATCGCCATATGCATTTGATGATTGCCTTGCTGCTTGCCCGACTGAATGAAATGGCCAGTGAGATACACTCTGCTCCGCACCACGTCTGTCAACATTACAGGCAGCTGTGAATCCAGCCAACAGTAAGCTGTCTTAGAACTTTTTGCTCGGCTGTAAGAGTGATACAGTTGGGCTAGCTACTGACATTTTTTTTTTAAAGTTCTTGAATAAGTTGTTTTTGAAAAAGTCTGAATGTGCCCGGTTTTATGTAGGCTATTCTTGTGCTGAATTTTGATCAAAAGGGCGAAATGAATACGGTTTCAGCAAGCGTAATTGAGAGCTAACTGATATTGAAATTCAAGTTTGTGGGGGTGACAGTTCAGCAATTGAAGTAGGTTATAGGGTGCAGTAAATTGTTCAGTGCACCAGTCAGGTTTGGTGATAGGCTTGGCAGGGAAAACCAGATTCGTACACCCGTAACTCCTTCCGCTCGATGATACCCTCTACCACGTAAACAAAATAAGTTGGACAGAGAAAAACAAGCTTGATGGAGGTTCCCTGGAACATAAGTGAAGGGAGCAAAGCACAGCCAAGTATGTGAGCCGAGAGGATGCGAGATTCAGTGGCATCACAAACTTAAGTTCACTGATTTGCGAACTTAAAAAATACCACTTTTTTGAATAGGGGTACTAATTTGTTTACACTTGCCACCTACGATGTACACTTACACAAAGTAGGCTAAGTGGCGAAAAGCTAGCTTCTCAAGGAATCTTGAATGAAGCGATTAAAGGATAGCCAAGTTGATAGAGACTTGTCCCACAAACTGTGAGGATATGAGATTGGACTTACGTAGGGTCCAAGAGGTTAATTAATAGCCCTTCTGTAGTTTCCAACATCCAATTGTAGTGTGGCAACTGCTGAAACCTTTCATTTTGAAGTGGTCTTGGTTATTAAATATTTATTTCTTTCTGACAGGTAATGGATTTCGAACAAGTGATAAAGTGTACATAAATCTTGATGGGAGTATGCCTTGTTTTAGAAGGCTAAATGGAACCCATCAGTTCGGCTGTGCATGTAAGTTTTGGTGTTTATTTCATGTTTGTATTCCTCATTTTTTTAATACATGTAATTATTTACAACACTTATTGAACACTTTATTTACAACACTTGTAAAAAATATTGTGTTTCAGCATTACGAGGAGGTAGTGTTGGCGTTCTTCAGATAGTAAATTCAACCAATGACTTAGAAGATGTGTTGCAACGAGGACCCAATTATCCTTATGTGCTCGTTTTAACACATGAATTTTTTAATAGGTGAGATTTCAAATTTATTTCTACCCAGTTATTTTGATTGTAATAATATATTGCCATAGGGAGAGGCAATCCTCTCCATATCTGCTGCCACTCGCTAAATAAGAATACATAATGGCAACTAGCAATAGAGACTGATCTATGACACTCAAATAGTTATACCATTGGATCCGTAATGAGTTAAGAGTAGATTGGTTTGCGGCTCACATTTACGAGGGATACGGAATATGTTTCTGCTATAATATTGGAATTGAAGAAAATTATACAGTGCCGCAAATGCAGAAAGTTAAAAAAACTAAGCCTACAAGGTGTAGATGTATTGGTTAACAAACGAGTAGAAACTAAAGAGTGACGACCAGCCAAGTGGCGACTGCTGCTGGACTGACATTAAAGAGGGTTGGAAAAATAAGAATATTGCAACCTCGATTAGAACCTCGATTGTTCCACCGAAAAGAATACACAACCACCACAAAAACAACAGTTGTGTTACTGTCTCTTGAATTTTCGGTGAAAAACACCTTGCAAGTACGAGTGTACTGGCTTGTAAGGATAACTTTCACCTCCTTCAAAAGTCAGAATACAAAAATGAAAAAGTTCACATCATAGGAGTGTTGCTTTTTTGAAATTGGTGCCACTTGCATCAACCAGCTGATCTGCAAGTCTACATTTTAGGTGTCAACTCGGATCACACCAGTTTGCATTTGCTCCTCTTCAACTAGGGGCGCGAGGGGGGAAGGGGAGACTGTGACAAATGTAGAACTGTAGTCGATTATTAGTCCTGAAGAGCTGCTTCAGGTTAGGAGGGCGTCTGGCTAAGAAACACTCCACTGTTCGTGGTCACTTCTTCCTGGAAGGTGTATAGGTTACTACTTCACAGAGCTCGGCTGAGGGATTATTCTTTTACTTCTCAATGGAGGGTGGGGATTAGAGTCCTGCGTAAGGCTATCTTAATCGCCACATTGACCATGTATGCTGCGTAGTTCAGGAGGCAGAAATGGGGTTTGGGTTGTTAAAAGATGGTAGTGTGCCCTGTCACAAGAAGAAATTGCTCAACAATTCTTCTCATCTCGTATGAAAGGATGGCCATCAACTGATGTCTCTGGTGGCATGACTGGAACGGGATAGCACGCCGGGAATGGAGGGTTTCTGAAAAGGCTCAGAGCTCACTAATGGTGTGGATCTGTTCAAGTTCACATCCAGAAACGAGTTCCTCCCTTTTTGTTCTGACACTTGTGTAAATTTCAGGGACGGATAACAAGTGTAGAGCGCTTGAAGGACAGCGGGGCACGTCTTCGACTTGTGGAAAGCCGTTTTTTGATGAACCAGATTTATAATTTTTAATTCTCTACAGGAGTAGCTGAAGCAGACTGGAAGTTCAAGATTGATGCTGCTGCTTGCGATAAAAGCTTGTAAACAACCATTTTAATTAAATTTTAGGGCCTTAAAGACAGTTTCCATGTCTTATCTTTGCAACGAGGTTAGATTTTAATAGAGGGGATTACACACTGCAATCTACTGAGCGGTCTAACGTTACAAGGGTATCTTTTCAAACTGGGATAACACTTGGCTATTTTTACCGTTCTTTCTCATTTTCAACGTGAGAAACGAATAGCGGCGAATAACGGCATAATGCGGTTTAACTATGTCGTCACAATATCGTAACACTAGGTATTTACACCCCTTGACTTGTGAGGTAGACAGTTTAGACACCGAAGTAGTGTTGGGCGGTACCCGAATTTTTTGTAACGGTAACAGCCTAGGTACCGCAGTACTCGGTATTTAACGGTTCTTAAAATTTGGCGGTACTAACGGTATTTTTTTTGTAAGTAGCCTAATAAAACTAATTAAGGTTGTTCATGGAATCATCAATTTTAGCTACGTAGCCCCTCCCCCTTCCAAAAGATACAAATAAAGATAATCACCAAGTAGACTACTGACCTCAACTTATTTTTCAGTTGGTTCTTACTCTGGTTGTAACATCAAAGTTACACAATTGTGGCTCCACTTTTGAACATTGTTTAGAATTCCAATTTTACCATTGTTGATCTTTAACTGATTATTACACTGCTTTGAGCCCTACCACACAAGGACTGACTGAACTATTGTTATAATTTTAGCGCCTTTTTTCATATTGAAACAATACAGGTGTTTTAACAATGCACGGTATTTGGTGCAGTTGCATTTTTGTACCGCGGCACACCGTGAGAACTGGTATACTGCCCAACACTACACCGAAGCATGTAAAAACGCACACTTGCCCATTCAGCTTAATGATGCAACTAATTGAATACAAGCTTATTTTTGTTCCGTATTGTACGAGGATCACCGATCCGTAGCCAGCCTCCATTCTGTAGTCACTGTCACTGACTGTTAATTCTTGCTAAAAGTTGCAGGGCCGCCATAGCTCGATATTAATAAACGGACCTCAAGTAGGTATTAAATAGTGCTAAGTCACGTGGGTTACAGTGAATGTGATTCTGGGAGCGGTTAGCTTGGCATTGTTAGCTTTCTGCTTGAGTTCAGAGGTCCTTGCAGGTATGACTCCCAAGGTTGAACTAATTGGCTGACAGCTCCTTGTATACCTATGGCTTGGTATTACATAGCTTGGTATTGCACAGATGCCCTGTACCTGCAGTGTTACAGCTGCTACCTCCTACAACGTAGGTTTGAGATAACCACTGGCCTTAAATGGCTTGCAACATTGTTAGCATTACTGCAATACCAATATCAATATCAGTAGCTTACTCAGTTACCTTCATAGCACAATATATGCACAACTTTAAATAAATAAAAGATATCTATATCTTTTTGACAGTCAATTTTTTCTGGAGATTTTGGGACTCGGATGACTGTTTTCTTCAGGCAGAAACAGAAAAATATCATCACTATGTCATCATCAATCGTTTGCACGATCGTCAGCTTTTGGAATCAAAGTATTCAAAAGGCAGACGATCATGCAGATGATCGAACATGACATTGTGACATGATTTTTCTGTTCTTGCCTGAAGAAGACAGTCGTCTAGCCTCAACATCTTCAGAGGAATTGACTGTCGAAAATTTGCAGAAGATATTGGCACAGATAGATATATTTATTTATTTGAAATTGTGCGTATTTACTGTGCTACAAAGATGATTCCTGAATTTTAAAGTAAACACCACAACATTTTTAGATCACTCGATTACATAAATGTCAACATTTAGCAAGTTACAGATTTAGCAACTGGCTACAGTCTGCAAACTGAATAGCCTGGCTTACCAACTAAGAGTAGGAGACTTTGATGCACAAACCTGACTAGAGGAAGTACCAATGTTGTTAGGTGTAATTGTCTTTTGCTGAGAATGTATTCTCAAATAATTCTTATGTACCATATTCCTTAACATTTAGGGACCACTACCATTTGTTGTTGCTTTTTTTAACAGTACATTCCTCACTCAAATGCGAAGTTCAGGGAAGGTCAGTGGCGCCTTGGTATTGTATCCCGACAGTGAGGGGCCACCGCCTGTCCCACACTTTTCTCCCGACCAAACATGCCCTAACAGAGACTACGGTACGTTATGCTGTTTAGCTTATTTTTCTATGCATGTTAGCTCATGTCCTTAAGTACTTCGTGATGGATTAGCGTGAGTTGGTCCATTTCTTTGAATGCTTTGTACTGATATGATACTGATTTTGAATTGGTTTAGGTAGTGGCGAACTGGTGTTATGTAATTTTATTTTATCAATAACTGCTTTCGAAGGCCAATATCTTCGTAGCAATCGTTTACGCACAATTTCAAATAAAAAAGAGTCAGTACAATATCTTCAGCAAATTTTCGACTCTCAATTCTCTGGAGATGTTGGGGCTCAGACGACAGTCTTCTTCAGGCAAAAAACAGAAATTTCGCTGCACTATGTTATGTTCGATCGTCTGCTTTTCGAATTGGCGGTCGAGCGTAGCCCAGAGAATTGACAATCGAAAATTTGCCGAAGATATTGTATTGATTTGTTTTATTTATTCAAAATTGTGCATGAAAGATTGCTACGAAGATGATTCCAGTATTCCAAAGTAAGCGTTATGACATTTTTAGAGTAGGCCAATATCTTCAACTTATTTGCTTACGGCTTGGGCTCCACGGTTCTTAATAAAGTGTTGTGGTTTCATTATTCTTTCAGGGAGTAGTAAGTCGATTTAAGCTAAATAAAAGCTAATTATGTGCACAAACCAAACAAACAGTACATTAAGAAGAAAAGTGCGGCCAGTGTTTGCTGGCTCAATATTGAATCAAATTTAGTTAAACTGAACTCAAATTTAGTAATTAAGTGTTGTTTGCCAAAGATTTCGCCAGATTGAATTACATTTTAACTCGCTTATCGAGTCGGGGGTATGCTAGTAGAATAATTTTAATTCTAATCAAGCCGAGCCGAGTTTGCAACAGAAGAATCGAGTATCGAGCCGAGTTTAAGTATTTAGGGAACGCACTTATTTTGCAAGTGTTTTTTTTTTTTTAATTTGTTACTGTAATAACTAAGATTCTGCTTAACAGAATGTGCGAGCCAATGTCTACAACTAGTGTTCCAGTTTTAACTTTAAAATGGTTTCAGCTAGTGGCTTTTAATTTGCACCACCGGAAAGCTGGCGAAGTTATTGCATTTTTACTGGATTTGAGTTTGGTTGGGATAAATCGAGTCGACTTTGAGCAGATAGGAAACTTTCGAGCTCGCATACCCCTACTGAGTCAGCTTGACTCGGGAAATATTGACTTCATATGGGGATACTGTATTTTTAATAAATAATTTTTAAGACTATTTTTTTTTAAAGATTGACTTCCAATTAACAATTTAGGCAAAACACAGTATCTACAGTTTTTATATTATTCTCCAAGAAAGTTGTTCATTTTGAAATGAAAATAAATCTATTATTGGAAACGTTAGGTAGATTGTTTAGGATAAGCTTTTTGCGGGTGTTATGAAACCGATCAAAACTTAATTAAGTCTTTCAAATGAACGATATTGAAATAGAATTCTTATGAACATCTGAGATAAAGTCTTAAGTATGCCAAGATTCGAATTTCTGAAAATAACTGTTTTTCATAGGACGGATTCATGTTGACATTATAAAAGTTGGATCCGTCACAAAGAGCATCTCTGATCACCATTGAAGCAAGCTGCAGCTTGAAAATTTCAAAGGTGTTTGTATTCATGGACTGCTGACAGATCCAGGGTGGCGTTCAAAAGCTTCTGATAAAATTCCCTGATTTTTCAAGGTTTTCTAGATCAGTACTAACACTTTTTCCTGTTTTTTTTTTTTTTGGGTTGAAGGAAGGTGCAATACAGGACTTTTTTTTCAAATTTCACTAAAATCGCAATAACTATATCGCATTGCTTTGCTAAATCAAAAAATGCACTGCCCTAACTAGTATTGGCAAAGAGCAGAAAAAGGCCATAATCTGAAGGAGTTTTCGCTGTTTCAGAGATGAAACAAAAAGGAAGAAGTTTTAACTGAAATAAAAAAGTTTTAGAAGTAAAAAATCGAATTACGTATTCCTTATAGGTGAAAGAATTTCTGGAAACTATTCAAATTCCCTGATTTTCGGTAACTATTTTCCAAATTCCCTGATTTTTCCCGGAATTTTCCAGACTAATAAATTCCCTGAATTTTCCCGGTTTTCCAGGTAGAATGCCACCCTGAGATCCAATTTTACCATTTTCAACAAAATTTAATCTGAGCGAAGTATTCCATGAAACTTAAAAGGCATAAAAAAGCTTTTTGACGTACTAGAATCGGGAGTAATTCATGTTTAATTCACGTTTCAGGCATGTATCGGGGTGATCACGCAGACCTTGAATGCAAAGTTTCATGGAACGAACAGGGTCAGAATTTACTATTTGAAGATTGGGGCTTTCCTATATTTCTTGTACGTAACATGAGTGACAGCGAACAGTTGCAGAAGGTAAGTCTTTATTGTCTGGTATGCCTAGTCAGAATTTTGCGTCCAGGAGTCAGAACGTCTGTGTTTGGATAATTCAGGTTATACCTTAAATTGCCTATTAACGCTCTAGAGTTGCTAATGTAAACTTCCCTAAAATTCTTTTGTACAGTTCAACTCTAGACACATGTGGCGTGCCAAGTTGGGCAACAAACATCACTTCAATTCAATTGTCGAGGTTGCAAACCATTACAGCGCGACGCCATAGCGTCAGTGTCTTATATCCTGAAGCATAGTTGGACACATTTCAGGACTTAAGGGGAAAATAATAAAGCGGTACAAAAGCTTAAATTGTGTTGAAATCCAGAGCAATGACCCACCTGACAAAAATCAACTCGTGTAGGAATGCCAGCTAAGCTGCTTTCAATGCAAAATCTCATTGGTTATAATGGTTACAATGGTTATAACAATATTTTCATACTTAAGCGCCCTCCCTCGCTCATCCCATAGGGTGATTATTCATCGATAACGGGAAGGCTTCCAGCTATGAAATTGGAGCTTGGGGGCGTAACAGGGATGGCGTGGAAGGGCGCGTAAGTATGAAAATATTGTTATAACCATTGTTAGTATTGTCGGCATCGTCTTTCATTGGAAGGCCAAAGTTCGGACAATGACAACGTGTATACTGACGTGCGTGCCTAGACACACACTAGTGTATCGTGATAAATCTAAACAACGTTGCAAAGAAATTTTATTCATGTCCTATTCACGAAAAATAAACTAACTGTAAAAACAAAGCAAAATAAACAAAGCCAAAAACTGGTAAAGAGGCCACCAAGTTGAGAGTGGTTCGGCCCTTCAAAGGAGTGATATCAACACACCAAACCTAACTAAATAAAACAAATTACAACAAAATTAAAACCAAACCAAAAACCTATAAAAAGGTGACCAAGTTGAGAATCGTTCGGCCTATAGGCAAAAGGTAGTAGCAAATTGTTGAAAACAAATTTCTTGTTGACGTGGCACTTTATTACACATCTGCACGGTAGTGGAGTTACGTCAATAAACAATTTAAAAAAAACGACAAGGGTGAAACGAACACGGTTTCAGCAAGCGAAAGAGCAGAAACGTCTGCTTGTTCGGGGCTCCATTCAACTGAATGGTTGACACCCAGGCCTAGGACAATTATTACCAATTGATCATTTAATATCAAAATTGTCCTAGGCCTGGGTGTCAACCATTCAGGTGAATGGAGCCCCAAACAAGCGGACGTTTCTGCTCTTTTGCTTGCTGAAACCGTATTTGTTTCGCCCTTGTCATTTGCCCTAGCAAGCGTAGCCTAGCTCTCCTCCACAAACTATTCTCTACTGACGAGCCCAAACAAGGGCAAACAGTCTGTCTAGAGAACTTTGTGAGTGAGAGCTAATTGAATTTAACTGGTAATTTAAATTTTAAAAAAGGAGTGATATCATACCAAAACCAAAACTGGTAAAAGGGGCAGCCAAGTACTGAATGGTTCGGGCCTTCCAAGGAGTGATATCAACACACCAAAACATTCGCCAACTTAATCGCACCGAATAATACTTTAGACGTTAAATGAAAACTTGAACATTGCTACCGAAAGTAGCAATGTTCTAGTTTTCCTTTAACCTTTGAACTATTCATCGGTGCGATTAACTTGGCGAATGTTTTGGTGTGTTGATGTCACTCCTTTGAAGAGCCGAACCATTTGGAACTTGGCGGCCCCTTTTACCAGTTTTGGTTTTTGATATGATTTTAACTACCTTTTACAAAAATAAACCTGTTATAACAATGCTATGGTTGAGGCTCTTCAAGCAACAATGCATGCAAAGGAGATTGTTAGTATCATTATCCTGATAAACATTTTATTTCCAAAGACTCTTGGACTATCATTATAAAGAGGTTATGCTGTAGTTAAAAATAATTGTGTGGTTAGAAATTACTATTAACTGTGAATTATGTCGGATTTTGGAGGAGTAATGAGCCACTAAACTGAATTTAAGACTAAATAAGAAAAATGCATTGTGTTAATGTTAGATTGATTCCAGGTCACGAACGTGAATGATCACATAATCACCGACTTTTCCATGATGATTAAAATACCCTCCCCCAATTTTTGTCAAATGAACTGCAAACACATACAAGCGTTTAATAAACAATTTACAGTAGGCTACTTCAAAAGAATCGTAAATTATCCAAACAGTTCTTGTAGTTAAACTACCTTTTTTGGAAAACCGTTATCTCTTTACAATTTTTGTATTCTTGAATCCACTTGATAATTGATATAAAATATTTTCCTTTTGAAGGCTAAAGTGCAATTCTCTGATGTTAACTCTTATTCAAACATTATTTGAGTGTATGAAAAAACGAACCATTGTACTTTAAATGTTAGAAAAATTCCAACACACCATACTACCGATTTGCGAGTTTACGACAAGTTGCAATGACTAAAGGTAGAAAAAATATAGTCCTCCTGGCTTCATCAGGCCACCAAAGAAGCTTATTTACATTGTCGACGTGCATCGATCGTGTTGGAAATAGCAGACGACTAGGACGCTACTCTTGCATGTAGCCTCTCGTATTCACGAGGTAGCATTCGCTGCTTCTCACCATGCCACTTTTTTGTAAGGCATTCTCCCAGTTCTCTGCTGATTAGTTTAAAGGAATCCCTGGCAATCCAGCGTGAAGTTTCCCAAGATTCAGTGGTTACGAACCTACAAGGCCCCTCAAAACCTTAAATTCAGCATCTGCTCAGCAGAGAACCGGGCGAGGGCCTTACAAAAAAGTGGCATGGTGAGAAACAGCGAATGCTACCTCGTGAATACAGAGGCTACGTGCCAGTTACGTCCTAGTCGTCTGGTATTTCTAACATGATCGATGCACATCCGTCGGACAATGTAAATAATGTAAATAAGCTTCTTGTGGTGGCAAAAGACAGGACTATATTTTTTGCATCTTTAGTAATTGCAGCCTGTCGAAAATTCGCAAATCGGTTGTATTTGTTTGATTTTGAATTTGAGTGTGATTTCGTGTGTTGGAATTTGATTGTAATTGTGGGTACTAGTATCTGAATCATTCAATTGCCGGGAATACTCAAATCCAAGCTACAGACTGAGTTAGAAGTTAATTGTACTGTTAGATAATCCCTTTAGTTCTGCTAGGTTGCAGCTTACTTTCCATAATAATTATGCGTTTGAAAGGCTACATAGTGGCAAAAGTAACTTTAAGCATTAGGCCACACAAAAAATATTTGTTCAGTTCTCAGGCGTTTATGAAAAGTCAAAAAGTCATGTGGTTATCAGGGCCTCTGTCACAAGTATTCTAACGTGTAGTTCTGCAATGCCCATGTGGAGAGGTTGAGCAATTTGGCGACCTTCTTACTACAGTATAAAATTTTCCTGAGGTACGCTAAGTAGATAAAGAATTATTTCAAACTAAATTGGTGGGATACAACTTCTAACTTGGGATTACTGGAAACTTGGAACTCCCCAGAGGCAGCATCATAAGTATTCCAGTTCTTTATAGCGCCAGTTGCAGACCCTTCAGAAATATCACCGTGGTTGGACATTCCCCTTTTTCAAAATTCAGTTAGGCTGTGAAAAAAAGGTGGTTGTTTAAGATGGGCATATTACGTTGAGGATTCAACTTATTCTACTAGAAATACGCTTGGGCGAATTTTCAATCCTATCCTTGGATCTTCAAGTGGCCAATAAATGTTATTTGTAAACAACATTCACACAATTTTGTAACACTTCGAAAGGAGAAGTGCTACATCCCTTCTTTCATCCTTGGATATCGTGGTAGGTAGTGACCAGGGGCGGATCGGGTTGGTTTGGGCCCGCTTGGATATTATTGCAAGGGGCCCATATAGAGCAAAGTGTGAGGCCGGGATAAATATAATTATTAAGGCTGTACCGATCAGCAATTTTTCTGCTGAACACATTCCGATCCGATCAACCACAAATTGATTGGTGTACCGATCCGATTTAACCGAATCGATTGCGACCGATTTTTAACAGCTGTTTTAGGCTAACAAATTTGTAGGCTAATACAAACGTTGGAATACATTTTTTTTTTACCCAAATAAAAGTAAGTATTTGTCCGTTAATAATTTTAGCCTACACAACGTAAAACATGTAGGCCTAGCCTAAATTTAAACAAAACACGTGGTGAAACAGAATTTATTTATTGTCAAGGGCCTGGCAAAGATCGAAAATCTGTGGGTTTCTTTATTTGTTAAACATATTAACCTGATAATTTAGCATTACATTGTCTTCAACTAATGTCTCCCTGGAGGTTTTTAAGTTGCTTACAGCCGCCTGCTTGCATGACCCTCTGCGCATGCGCAGCACTCTCTATATAAGCGAGAACGTGGTTGGTCTCAGCATTCATTTTCCTGCAAAGGTTCCTTCACGTCATCTCGTTCTCTCACCTGGATTTTGGATTTCCTGTCGTTCATCTCCGCGATGGATGCTGCCATGTCGGACACTGCTCAAACCTTGGGCGCTGCGCTCTCTCCTCCTTCTATCCTTCCCGTCCGCGACGACCGCTGCGCGCCCGACACTGCTCGGGACGTGCATGTCGTCAACGACGACGACGACGACTCCTGGCTGCAAGACGGCCAACGCACGCCACCTCCTCCCGCCCTCTCCTGGCAGAAGATGTACGACACGCCAAGGCGCTACTCCGGGAGGCCAAGCTGAAGCTCCGTGGAGCCTCATCTCACCCGGGCTTCTCGGTCAACAGTTCACCTCTCGACTTATCATCAAAGTCGTCTGACAGGGAACACAGCGTTACTTGTAGTGTAGCCCACAATCTCGTCGTCTCCGCCTTTCGACGATACGCCGACAAGACGCCTATGCCTCCTCTGTCGTACACCTCATCCGCTCGTCGGACTAGCATGCATGACTGGGTCGCGTCCACAACAAGCCACGAAAGACGCAAACGCATGTCGCACACCTCCGATCCGCCAGCCAAGAAACGCAAGCATTCATCTCTGTCGTTCGATCCCAAATTTGTCGTTGCATCATGCCCAGACATCTCCAGTGCCCGCCACAAAGCGCATCCATTTCCCGGCGCTGAACGTTCCTGTCGTTCAACGACGACGACGACTCGCCACTACAAGACGGCCAACGCACCCGCCTCCACCCGTCCTTCCAGTCCTGGCAGAAGATGTAAGACACGCCAAGGCGCTTCACCCGGTTACCAAGCAGAAGCTCCGTGAAGCCTCATCTCACGTGGGCCTTTCGGTCATCAACTCCCCACTCGAATTGTAATCGAAATCATCTCGCAGGGAACACACCGTCACTCGCAGCGAAGCCCACAACCTCGTCAATTCTGTCTTCCATCGCTATGGTGACAAGACACCGATGCCCATCCCGTCGTACACTCCGTCCGTACGATGGGCCAACACACAAGACTGGGTCGCATCTACGACGAACCATGAAAGCCGTAAACGCCTGAGGTACACCTTCGACCCGTCTGCTATGAAACGCAAGCATTCATCTCTTTGTCTCGAGCTGCCGGCCATACCCCTTCAGTCGACCACCCTGCCCTCGACGACCGCTACACGCCGTCCACGAACGGTCGTGCATGTCGCCGAGACCGCAGCCATCTCCTGCTTCAAGACGGACCACGCTTCCTCTTCCCGTTCGGTCGGCCCCGGTAAGAAGACCGACACGAGCTAGACGCCTCTCCAGGACGACGGTAAGACGCCATCAACCTTCATCTCCAAATGGCACCCCGGCCACTGAACTTCCTCGACGTCACTTCGCCTTCGGTGAGGTCCTTTCCTGCCATTCATCTCCAACGCTGGATGCTGTCTTCACGGTTACTGATCCTTCCTCGGATGCTACTCTCTCCGCCTGCCATCCCACCCGTCCGCGACGACCGCTACACGCCCATCGACAAACAAGACGTGCATGTCGCCAACGACGAGGACGATGTCTTTCCGCTACAAGACGGACGATACGCTCTGTCCCGTCGGTCCCAGCAGAAGATGTACGACATGCTAGGCGTTTTTCCGGGATGTCTGGGTGAACCTCGTCTCACACGGGCCTTTCAGTCAACAACTCTCCACTCATCTTGTCAGCAGGGAACGTAGTATCACTTGTAGCGAAGCTCACAGACTCCTCAACTCTGTCTTACGCCACTACGCTGTCAAGACACAGATGCTTTCCCCGTCGTACACCTCGTCCGTACGATGGGCTATCTCACAAACTGGGGTCACATCCACTCTCCCAAGAATCCACCGGTTTCCTCAAGCACCGCACGCAACGACAGTTCTTCCAACAAGACACTGTCCTTTCGGCCTGACCGACAGCCTCGCTCACACTCCAAGCAGTGCTTCAACCAGAGACGTGCCGCAACCCCCCCACCGCTGCAACCGACACTCGTCCCCCGGCGGCCACTTCTCACATCGCAAGCAATGACGGTCACCGGCTCTCTCGCTTCCCTGTCGGCGCGAGTCTCCGCCATTTTCACCAAGCCTGGTAATCCCTATCGCACAACAACGAAGTCCTCGCAGATGCTAACCAACGACAAAGCTACCACAAAACAAGCTCAAAGCAAGCATACACAAACAAGCAAAGCAAGCATACACAAACAAGCAAAGCAAGCATACACAAACAAGCAAAGCAAGCATACACAAACAAGCAAAGCAAGCAAGCAAAGCAAAGCAAAGCAAAGCAAGCAGAGCAAAGAAAGAAGCAAAGCAAAGCAAGCGAAACAAGCAAACAAAGCAAAGCAAGCAAACCAAGCAAGCTAAGCAAGCAAAGCAATTAAGCAAAGCAAGCAATGCATAGCAAGCACACACCTCAGCGACTGCCATCAGCCCTCCGTGGAACTTCTCGTCTCAAGGAAAAATCAAGACAACAGTTGCTGCCCATTGCTGCTCGTCTCATTCATAGTTACAACCCACGTCTTGAGCAAACCGAGACGAAGCCATTTAAACTTCTGGCTGCTTGTCTCGACCATGACTGACCCCACGTCTGGAGCGAATATCAAGCCAACAGTTGCTGCCCACTGCTGCTCGTCTCACTCGTGGCTAAAAAAAACCCACGTTTTCAGTGAAGATCCAAAACGGAAGCCGTTTCACTAGCACAATGCTACCAGTCTCGATCGTGGCTAAACCCACGTTTCAAGTGAATAGTCAAGTTAGAAGCCATCTGCACCCCAGCCACCAACGGCTACCCACCACTGCTCGTCTCACTCATGACTAAAACCAACGTTTGAGTGGAAACGGAAGCCGTTTACACCTCTCGCTTCCTGCCCCGAACGTAGCTGACCCCACGTCTCGAGCGAAAATCAAGTCAACAGTTGCTATCCACTACTGCTCGTCTCACTCGTGGCTATAACCCACATTTTGACTGAAGATCCAAGTCAGAAGACGTTTGCACCTCTTGCTACTTGACTCGACCGTGGCTGAACCCACGTCTCAAGCGAACACTACGCCAACAGTTGCTGTCCACTGCCGCTCGTCTCATCCGTGGCTAGAACCCAAGTTTTGAGTGGTCCAAGATGGAAGACGTTTACACCTCTTGCTGCCTGTCTCGACCATGGCCGGCCCCACATCTCAAGCAAGAATCAAGACAAACATTTGCTGTCTACTGCTACTCGTCTCACTTATGGCTAAGGCGCTCTCGTGAGTGAAGTTCCAAGACGGAAACCGTTTGCACCTCTTAGTGCTTGTCTCGACTATTGCTGCCCCCATGTCTCGAGTAAAAATCAAGACAACAGCTGCTGTCAACACTCACACCCGTCTCATTCATGGGTAGAATCCACGCTATGAGTGAGTAATCAAGTCAGGTACGCCCCCTTCTTTGGCTGCTTATCTCGACCATGCCCGACCTCACGTCTCAAGAAAAAACAAGACAACAGTTGCCGCCCACTCTGTCTCGGCTCATCCGTAGCTAAAAACCACACTTTTAAAAGAAGAATCAAGTCAATGACATCTTCACCCCAAACACTTTGTCTTGTCTATGGCTCACCCCACGTCCCGTGCGGAAATCATTACACTTGTATCATCCCACACTGGCACTTGTCTCCAACCTAGCTAATCCCATGTTCTGAACGAACAGTCAAAACGGATGACGCTCTCTCCTCTTCCAGTATATCGGCCATGACTGACCCTACTTCTCGGGTGAAGATTAAGTCGACCACGGCTGTCTACTCCAACAGTCGTCTCATTCGTGACGATAACCCACGAAATGAGTGAAGCTCTCAAGTTAGACAACGCCTTCATCTCAGGCCACTCGTCTCGACCGTGACCATCCCCACACCACGATTGAAGACCCAAACAACTGTGGCAGTTCGCCCTAATTCTCATCTGGATCGTGGCTTACCCCACGTCTCAAGTTGATATCAACAACCATCACTCTAACATCAAGAATTGTCTCACTCGTGGCCAAGAAACCCACGTTTACATAAAGCCTAAAGACGAACGAAGTCTTCCCCTCTGTCAACTAGTTACAGCCGTGCCCAACCCAAATCCGCACACTTCAAAGCCACCAGAGATCCAACAAACAGAATGTGTGTCAGCCACCGGTCCATTTGGTTTCATTGGAGTTTCACAAGGAAAATCAATTCAATCACTCCCTCTCCACTCCATCTTTTAAGATTCTTCACTGACCTTTTCGACACCGACAAACTCAAAGGCTTTACGATCCTTCCCTACCGCTCATCCCTAAAACTAGGGATTCAAGACAACAGACAAGACTAACCTTCTCGATGATTACCATCGCCATTCCAACAGAAGAAATGCTACAAAGCCGCATCCTAGTGTCACTCAACGACATTCACCTCCCACTACCTGAGAAACACGTCAATAAAAGATAAAGGACCACACCGGCTGGGACCAAACGGTGCAGCCAGAACTGTGGTCAAGCCCCCACCCCTTGCGCACAGTCAGAACGAAGCTGAAGCAAGCCATCCCAGATGGATACAAGCCAACCAGAGAAGGAAGCAAGATCCCTCATTTAACAACAGCCCAAATCCCACGAAAAAGGTCCAAGTTCCTGTTTCATCATCCGGTTCTGAACAAAGTGCAAATTTTTACTATAAAAATTTTGGGGGAAACTTGCTTGCAACCCGGCGCGCCCCGTCAGACCGGTGCCCGCTACTACGTTTGACGAGGTCTGCTGATAATGCTAAATTATCAGGTTAATATGTTTGGCAAATCAAGAAAGAACATTTTGCCGGCCCCCAGCCAGGCCGGCCAAAAATGGTTTCTTTTTTGCCTAAAACATACTTAACCTAAGCCCGCCCTACCTCCCCTCTCAAGTCACCGCCTGACAGATTGAGAGGAAAATAAATGCCGAGACCAACCATGTTCTCGCTTATATAGAGAGGGCTGCGCATGCGCAGTGGGTTATGCAAGCAGGAGGCTGCAAGCAACTTAAAAACATCCAGGGAGACATTAATTGAGGACAATGTAATGCTAAATTATCAGGTTAAGTATGTTTTAGGCAAAAAAAGAAACCATTTTTAGCCAGCGTGGCTGGGGGCCAGCAAAATGTTCTTTTTGTTCGCCGAACCGATTTTTCCCGAGCAGCACAAAATCTGTTTGCCAAATCTGTTCGGTACAGCCTTAATAATTATAGTTGTCATTCAGAACCATGATTTATGAAGTTTTGCAATCATGCCTACGGTAATGTAAAAAGGGCTCTGTGGTGCCTCGTGGTCATGTCGACTGTGGCATGTGATAGAGCTAGGATTTCCGATTGGAAATACCTAGCCAAATAGACCCTCAAGGCCTTCTGGGGAATGTGTTTGGATGTTTGGGATATGTTAAAAGTTCGCAATTTTTTTTCTGATTTTTCTGATTTTTTTCTGACCTAACCCTTCAAGAAACCAGCCCAAATAAACTACAACATCGATTTTTTTTCTCACCACCCCATGTTCACTAAGAAAGTACTGTACGAAAACAAAATTAAATGTGCCATAACCTGATCCGTGGACCCTGCCACCTTTTGTTTAGCCAACACCCAACTTAGAGAAAAATTCAGGCTCAGCCACTACCCTGCAAGTTTTCCACCACCCTCAGCGAGGTTAACACACTTACACAATTCTCCTTCTCCACATCCCCAACATCGAAATACGTCGACCACCACCATCCTCCATTCACCCCACCTTGCGAGCCATTGTTGTGGATATCATGTTCTGGGCCTACAGTGCCCCACTACCTACATCGGCAACAAGAAATGCGTAGTAAAACCCTTCAGTAATTTGACCAATGATGGGTTAGCCATCCATTTTGTAAACACAGTCCACCTGCCAGACTATAGTAACACAGAAATCCTCTTCAAGGAAAAGAAATTACACCAGTCTAATCCTTGAATCCATCGCCACAGAACTTTAACAACCAACACCCTCCAATCTCACTAAAGGGGCTTTTAGTCAAATATTCCCCTATTCCCTACAACGAAGCCCATCAATGCACTGAAATACCTATAAGCTGGTCCAATCACAATGGGGGCCATAAAACCATTAAATTCAAACGAGCTGAACAGCTATGACCAGGAGCGGATTACTCCATCCAGAAATAGGGAAACCGTCCGAGTGCCGTGGTTTCTGTTGGGAGCGCGACAAACTTCCAAGGATTATTGTGGCAAACAGCTTCGTGTTGTTATGTAGTGCTCATGGCCTCTAGGCTTGTAGATCGGGCTATCTTACCGCCAGAAATTGACTACTAAAAATCGGGTAAGACCTGAAACTCTCCGAAAATATTTCAGTTAGGATTTTTCCTTCAAACCAATGCATTACATGCTCCAAAGCTCTGGTCAGGAAATTTCAACCAAATCAGAAAAAAAAATGCGAACTTTAACATATCCCAAACATCCAAACACATTCCCCAGAAGGCATGAGGGTCTATTTGGCTAGGTATTTCCAATCGGAAATCCTAGCTCACTCACATGCCACAGGTAACATGAGCACGAGGCACCACAGAGCCCTTCTTTTTACCAATGATGAGGCATGATTGCAAAACTTCATAAATCATGGTTCTGATCGACAACTATAATTATTTCTTGCTTTCATTTGTACTTTGAATTTTACATGTACAAAATCCCCCCTAATCAACCCTGGTCTCACACTTTGCTCTATATGGGCGCCTTGTAATAATCGACAATTTTCGACAGGCTGGAATCACTAAAGATGGAAAAAATATAGTCCTGTCTTTTGCCACCACAAGTTGCTTATTTACATTATCAGGTCTTATCCGATTTTTAGTAGTCGATTTCTGGCGGTAAGATAGCTCGATTTACAAGCCTAGAGGCCATGAGCACTACATAAGACAAAGTTGTTTGCCACAATAATCCTTGGAAGTTTGTCACGCTCCCAACAGAAGCCACGGCACTCTGGCGATTTCCCGATTTCCTGATGGGGTAATTCGCCCCTGGTAGTAGCTGTTCAGCTCGTTTGAATTTAATAGTTTTATGGCCCCCATTGTGATTGGACTAGCTTATAGGTATATTAGTGCCTTGATGGGTTTCGTTGTAGGTAATAGGGGAAAGAGGGATTTTATTTGACTAAAAGCCCCTTTAGTGAGATTGCAGTGTGTTGGTTGTTCTGTGGTAATGGATTCAAGGGCTAGTCTGGCAGGTGGCCTGTGTTTACAAAATGGATGGCTAACCCATTGTTGGTCAAATTACTGGTGGGTTTTACTACGCTTTTCTTGTTGCCGATGTAGGTAGTGGTGCACTGTAGGCTCGGAACATGATATCCACAACATTGGCTCGCAAGATGTGGTGAATGGAGGTTGGTGGTGGTCGGAAGTGTTTCGATGTTGGGATGTGGAGAAGGAAAATTGTGCAAGTGTGTTGGCCTCGCTGAGGATACGTCGTATGGGATATGGGAATTTTTTTATTGGTGATCTTCCAGGTTGGTTGTTTTTGGGAGTGGTGGCAAACTTGCAGGGTAGTGGTTGAGCCTGAATTTTTCTCCAAGTTGGGTGTTGGCTAAGCGAAGGGTAGCAGGGTCCACAGATCGGGTTATGGCGCGTTTAATTTTGTTTTCGTACAGTACTTTCTTAGTGAACATGGGGTGGTGAGAAGAAAAATCGATGTTGTAGTTTATTTAGGCGGGTTTCTTGAAGGGATAGTAGTTGGTCACTTGCGGCGTAGTGACATGTCGTTCTCCGAGATCATGCTCCAAAAATATGAGGACATTGCTAATGCCACCATTAATGAGTTCATCCATGATTGGTTTAGGATTGTCGATGACATTTTTACCATTATTAAAGCCAGTGCCGTACCAAAAGTCCTGAAATCCATGGACCCTGCCACCCTTCGCTCAACCATCACCCAAGTAATGGAAAAATTCAGGCTCAAACACTACCGTGCAAGTTTTCCATTACCCTCAAGATAAAACAACCAAGAAGGTACCAAATTACCACAAAAAATAGTCATTGACTGCAGATCTCGTATTTACAGTCAGTTTCTAAATCCATTCAACATATCCTCTGTGAGGCCAAAATAGAAGATTCTCCACATTCTGCCAACACACCTTCACCCCACTTCCCCTCATCCACCCCAGCTGCAAACCAATGTTGTGTATAGAGTTCTGTGCTTTCATTGTTCCACTACCTATATCAGCTATACGAAACCAAGAATTTATAGGGTTGGGGAGGAGAATTTGTGACTGACACCCATACTGAAACGTCTTGGATACATTTGTATTAGTTCAGTCTTAGTTTATAGAAGGCGCCTTGTGTTTTATGTGGGAAATTCTACTTAGTTTTTAGCCTAAAATTAAACTAAACTAAACGAAACTAGCTTGTATTTAATTATTATTTAGCCTAGCTTAGTTGTAATTTAGTTTACTTTAGAATTGGGCTGAAAAATGGGCAAAAATTATCAGACGGAACACGTGGCGTGCTCTGAAAACTCGGACTGAATTAATAGGGGCGAACGCGTTTCAATAGGGACTTTTTAGAGTTACAAATTCTCCTCCCAAACCCTATAAATTCTTGACGAAACGCATGGTAAAATCCCGAAACGTTGAACACAAAACAACTTTCCAGCAACTTGGTCTCAGTGGATGGGTTAACTGTCCATTTCTTAAAACACAGGCCACCTACCCGATGACAGCAACACCGAAATCCTCTTCAATGAAAAGAAAATAACGCCAGACTAGTCCCTAAATCCGTCGCCACGCATCCCAATAAAAGCCGTCCTCCCCCACCCCCTTCAACGAAAACCCAACAAGGCACTGAAACACCCACATGCTGGTCTAATCACAGTGGGGTATAATAAAACCGTTTAATTCAAACTCACTGAACAGCCACTACCTGCCATACCATGACATCCAAGGAAATATGACGTGATGTAGTGCTTCTCTTTTGAAGTTCTACGAAAATGTCTAAATAGTGTGAATGACTATTTTTGGCCTGATGAAGGTTCAAAGATAGGATTGAAAATTCAGACTTGTATTCCAAGTTGAACGTAAGGCCATGAAAAAAAAATTGTTTGGTTTACGGGCGAGCTTGCAAATTGAAGTACCAGGCAACCAGGCATTTTATTTTATTTAACTGACCCCGTTTCTGTCACAGTGTCACGTAAGGGCTCCTTAAAAACCCCTTTCTGGTGATATCGACATGAACGTGACACTTGCCAAAGACCTCCTCCCTCTCCCACCTTTAAACCTTACTCGGGCCATAAAACTCTGGAGTTAAGCAAAAGCTGTAAAACCTACATTTACATAATACTAATAACCTGCAAATAAGCAAACTTTGTAAATAATATATATTAGGATCATATTACCTGATTTAACACCAATCCCTCGGCCGAGGAAAATACAACCTAAGTAGATTTTACAATACTTGAGTAAGGCAATGTTAATCACGTAGTCCTGTTGTTGTAACAATTCTTGTATTTTACTTTAACCACGTCTATTGTTAAACCCCAGACCATACAAGCTGTAAGCCCAACAATACTCGACATCTATATTGTTAGACCTTAAACTTTCTCAATGCCGCATGGGCGGAGATATTGTCACGCGTTGTCGCTCCCAACTGTTGGATTCGTTTTTGTTTACTTTTTTTTTTTTCCGAGCTCAGCAATCGTAACGGTTGGACTTAATTTTTCTGACTCCTACCCACCTTAGTAAAAGCGGAAAAACAAACATGAATGCCATCCGCCATTTCTATTCCATGGATTAGACAAGAGATTAACAGCGCAGTTTATGCTCTTGAACTTAACCAAGGATGCTTATTCCTTCAACGTCTTAAGTATAGCCTACGACCGGATTATCATTATTTCCGTTTGTAAGGAGTTTCAACGATTAGGCTGATAATGCTGATTAAGGCTCACAACACCATGAATGACACCGTGACAATAATCCGGAGAAAACCTTTCCAACCCAGGAGCTGACAACGCAGGGGCAAACATCTTCTGCCGTACGAGTATAGAACTCGGATTGTACCTTCTTTGGCAATTCTGTCCTGTTGGGTCAAAATAAATCAAAAGTTGGGAGAGATAAATACTGTCCTTCAATCCATACGCAAACGCAGACAGTTTATAATTTATCATAGTACCGTTTCCACCTGTTCCATGGACCTCTGGCGTGCTGGGTGCACGCTTGTGCAGTATTCAAGGCTGTAACTGTCTTATAGAAGAGGCCGTACGGTACCGAACCACGCTCTACTTATTGAGATCTACTCGACACCGCCAAACAGAATACTGCACACTAGAACATGTGTTTACCGCCCCTCGCGTACCACTGCGGTAAACGACGTGTCAGTTTCTTCAACAAGTAAAGCTGAAAGCTGACAACATGTGAAGAAAGCCTAAAAAATTATATAATGTATGGCAAAAAAATATAATATACTGCTAATAAGTTATTTGTCATCTGGTGTTCAGTGTTTTTTCTAAGTTTTTCGCACATAAATTTTTAGTGAGTTGAGCTAGAGGTTTGAAATTAGCACCATTGAAAAGTTCGTTTCGAGTCGGTTAAAATGGTATATTGGAATGTCAAAAACGGTCAAAATTTGGCGGAAATATGATTTTTAGTGGATGGACCAAGATTCAAATAAAAAATTTTGACACGTGATAATTTAAGGCACCCGCACGCGCCTGTAAACCAGACAATTAACTTTGCATGGCCTAACTTTCATTTTTTAAATTCTTGATGTTTGTATTCACTTCACTTTTGTGTGTTTAATATATCGAGTTAGCTGTTTCCTATGTCGATGTGTGAAAAAGATGGGTAGTCATTGTTGTGCTCTGTTCACTGTCAAACTGTTTGCCAAAAATGAATAAATTTTTATAAAAGTACTGCCTGCACCCCCTCGCCTCTTTAAGTGGGCTTACTTAACAAAATTTAACTTTTCAGTGTTACAGCGAATTTAACTCACCAGAAAGCGGAAAGGCAGATCAATGGCCACTATGTGCTGCTGAGCTGAAAAGCAACATGTATGCTGCAAAAGATTCCAAGACCTGTATTCGTCGTAGCCACCTCTTTCCCAACTTAAATCCAAGTAGGATGTTAGGCTATGTTATGTCCCTGATTGTGTTTATAAATGTCATGTCGCTTTCTTTGAAAATTTAAGTTCAAGTTCATCGTAACACAAGAAACATGCAATTTTAAAAAATAAACAAATATTGTTATGCAATATCTCTGAATATTTTCAACAGTTTTGGCTTCTGGAGATGGAAAGGCTCAGGCTCAGCCGCTCCTCGACTTTGTGATGGCCAAATTAAAAAAACTTGCAAAACTGCAAATTTGTGAGGTTAAGGACTTTCAGTTTTTCATTAACATTTTAGCAAAACATAGTAAAACATGGTTGATAAGTTAACTCAACAATTGAAAAAAAAAACAGCAACTACATTGCTGATGGCCTCAATCGCCAAGTTACTGTCTGTTACTACTTCGTCATCTTCAGAGTTAACACTACTACTGCTTTCGTTGCTCGATTCAGCACCATTTTCTGGAACTTCTTGTTCTGCAGCTCA
>JAHWFP010213764.1:8007-44998 GCA_023313725.1 Lithobius niger | reverse complement strand
TTCCACACAGTTGAAAAAACGAACCATCGTACTTTGAATGTTTGAAAAATTCCACCGCTTGAAATCATGCTCAAATTCAAGGTTAAACAAATACAGGCGGTTTGCAAATTTTCGACAGGCTGGAATGACAAATTAGTCCTGTCGTGATCAGGCCACCACAAGATGCATATTTATTAGGGATAGACCGAGTCCGGATATATCCGGAACTGCCGCCAGATAATGCGGTATCTGGCGAGATCCGGATCCGGCAATTATATTGAGCCGGATACTGGTTGCAACACAACCAAAACATGTCACCATAAACATGTTGCATGCATCGGTAAAATAAATCGTAGTAAAATAACTAAGCGATCTATGGGTATAAAAAATTGCAGATGTAATAATTACAGTGTAAATTATTGCACAAAAATATACTTGGGATAATCGTATTAGGTTTTCATAACTTAAAAAAAAAACTGAAGTTTGACAACGTAAATGCACTTAACGAAAATATTTACCTTCCGTTGCAGTACATGGGAGACCTTGAAACGATGGTCCTCTGGTTATTCTTCCATTACAGCGTTGTTTACGGCTTCCAAAATCCTTTTTTTAAGATTTTAATACCGTACCAGTAGTTTAAAGTTGTTTTGTTCCCTAATTTATATTCGCTATCGTTGAAAGTAATCAATTTACGGCCGCCATCGCGTTCCCACTCCCAACCGGCTGTCCACCTATAGACGCGCACCTGCTACCTCCAATGGTTGTGATTGTGACTCGCTTTGCGTGACGTCACTTGTGACTGGCCCCCGCTGCGATGAGTGATCACGTGCCAACCGGGGAATCCCAGCTTTGTTGCGTTGTTGAGTTAAGACAGCTTGAACCAAGGGCTAGTTTTAACTAAACCAATTTTGACGACACGGCCAACAAAAACATCAATTGAGGTAATTCAAAGATGATATTAAATTAAATAAATCCAAAATAGGCGTGCCACAGTACCTAATTCAGTCGGAATTACACCTCCGTTGTATGAAATGGCGGTTTTTCTTAGCAAATGGGGCTTTGAATCAAGGGTGCGTCGGGAGTTTTAGAAACGGTTTTGAAGTGACGATAAATCGTGGTTTGAACACCAAGGGGTGAAATTCGAAAAGTAAGACGGTTTAAAGACTGCATCAAAAACTAGCAAGAAATAATAGCACGATAAACCAAAGATGACTTCCATGTTGCACGAGTCGAGGTAGTTTTGTTCATAAAATGAAAAAAAAAACAAGCTCTTTTTTATGTTGGTTTCGGTCCTTTTTTTTTTTGCTTTCAGTCTTTGTTATACTGTGTGCAATACAAAACAGAACTAATGCAATTTAAAAAAAGCTGTAAATGAAAGACCTGTTGTGATTTTGATTTTTTTAATGCAACCGAAATTCAATAATTTTAATGTAAAATAAATGCATGGACTACATACTAGTTTCTCTAAAAACATAATGGTTTCATATTGCAAAATTTTGTAAATTATTTTTCCAAATGAAGCAATAGGCTAATCAATGTGAAATCCTTCAACTAGAAAAATGTTTTCGACTGATTAACCTAATGAGTGCTTTGTTTGACTGTTTAAAAAAAATTTGCAGAATTTAGCAACATTGCAAAAACAGTTCTGTAGCCTACATGCAATTATACTATACTGGTAGGCTACTCATAATAGCGTAAGATCTCTTATGTTTTTAATTTAAGAAAATAATATGAAACTAAACGAAAACAAACACCATGGCTGCAACTTATAAGGGGAAAAAAATAAACAGCCTTTTTTCGTTTTTGTGTGCGAATTACCTGGTACCTGGTATCTGGTACCGGCCTGGCTCCGGAACCCAGATCCGGAACCGATCCGGCACCGACATCAAATTATCCGGAACCGACCCGGATCCGACAAAACGGTATCTGACCGATCGGTAATATTTGTTATTTACATTGTCTGATTGTAAATTTATAAGTACAGTGTTCTTTCGTCATACTTATGTAGAATGCTACGACTCGTAAAGTGTGAGTTTCTTAAAATGTGCTGCCTGAAGGCAAATTTATACCTTATTTACTCTATGCTGCATAATCACAGACACAGAAACCAAAAGTTCTCCACATTTGTCAATATTCACACTAGGGTAAATTTATTTAAATTAGCTGTGAATCGGTACCATAAGGTTCCATATAAGCATTTTGCCACTATCAGCGTAGTCCCGGTTTGGAATCTCTACTGCCATCAGCAGTCGTAGCCTCACCATCCATTAACGCTTTGCAAAAATAGTTTAAATACAGTGAACTGTCAGGTCTTATGAAATGTTTTTGATATGAGGAAAACATGATTTTATTGTGCTTTGTTGTATATTTTATTGCTGTGACTTATGTCATTTGGCCTGCAGTATTTAATTCCCTGTAAATGTGTTAGGACTTGGGCAAAAGTAGATGAAAGCTCTCTTCTTGCTCTTTACAGCATTTTGACTTTAAAAGGGTATTATTATTATTATTATACACGTGGTTCTTTAACACAAATAAATTAGTGAAGTTTTCACATATCTTAAAATTACCTTAATTTCTTCAGACTAATGACATACTAACTACTGTTGTATTGTCTTTTTAAACATCTAGGAAGGGCCAATGATTCATTCAGGTGCGGTGATTGGTGCAGGAATATCGCAGGGTAGGAGTACTAGTTTTGGAAAAGATTTTAAGGTGCATGGTGTTTTGGCTCATTGATTGCATAATTTGTATTTGTTCAGACGTATGTAAACTTAATTTGAACTTTTTACTCCGCAGATATTTGAACATTTTAGATCTGACAGAGAAAAACGTGACTTTGTTTCTGGTGGAGCGGCTGCAGGCGTTTCAGCTGCTTTTGGGGCACCTGTTGGTTAGTTACGGTTTCTTAGCTAAATGCTAGTCGTTAAATGTTGGTCTTATGTTATCTCGCCGATAAAGTATAGGCCAGAAAGTGGGAAGACTTTGATCGTGGTCCACCGATTCATGCACAGGGTGTTTCGTTAAAAACAAAAACGTACTGCAAGAGTACATGTTTACGTCTGTTACGCTTAGACTTCAAAAGAAAGAATATTCACCTTTCCAATATCTAAGCGTAACAGACGTAAACATGGACTCGGATTTTCAAACTAAGCGATGTGACATTTTTAAACTCCAAGAGTAGTTCATTGTATAACGCATAACCGCCTGAAAGAACTTTCAGACCCTTTTTTTTAGAGTCCATATGAATAGGTTCTCGGATTCGAATCGCCATTCTCTTGGTTTGGAGCCGACGACGCTGACCACTGGGCTGTGACTGCCCGCTTTGCTCGGGGTCCCCGGGGGCCCCTCACAAAGCTCGCGCTGGGACTTAGTTTTTCGCTGTTATACGTTGAAGGCGTACGCTCGTATCTAGGCGGTTATGGGTTAACTATTACCCTTATTTCTGAGGAGGGTTATAAAGCTGTTTTCAGCGAAGTGAACGTCAAGTCTTTTGGGGGGATTTTCTTTATTTGAGCTTCGCAAACCACCTAAAAATGCATTAAAGCACCTATTTGTGCACAAAAGAATACACGTTTTTCACATCTCTTTTTCTGGCAGTACGTAGTATTGCATATAACTTGCAGGTGATGTTTCGTGACGGGCGGGAAGTATCTATTGTGGACTAAGAATGTCGCTGCCTCTTAACTCCTTGCCTGTCGATCCAAGCTGTACCCAAAGCTCATGGGATATAGATAATAAAGTTGTTTTGGCAATTTTTTTATGTAGACATTATTAACAAGCGACGACTATTAAAAAAATATGTTCAAGTATTGTGACGTATGTATACGTCATTGGGCTATTTTAAATATGATCTTACCGCAGCCAAGTGACATACACATGGGTCATAGTAAAAGAAGTGCTGATTCTTCCTAGGTTTACGTTATTTCACAAGATAAGCGTTGAATAATGAACTGTGCATGAAAAATTCATTAAAGTAGTTATTATATCCAGAAGCCAGTGATGTATGTATAGCCTACAACGTGATTTATACAGGGCCCGATTATGTTGTGCACTGATGGCTGTAACTGGTTGCAACTGAATGTTAGGCACCCATATTTTGGCCTGTTAATGGCAGCTAATCACTTGAGAGCAGCTTGATTTCTAATGAAGAGGTAATTAATTGTTTTCTGTAAATATTTCAACTTTTAGCTGAATATAATATGCGAGTGGCAATTTCTAACCTCCTTAGAATTTGAGAGCAAACAAATTCCTAAAATGTGGGGTCATTGCTTTGAAGAGTTAGCTTGTCCCTCAAGTTGTCAAAAATTGCACTGCACTGCAATTAGTGCTATAACGGTTATCCGTTTAAACGTTTAAACGAAAATTTACGTGTATACGTTTTTCTATATTGTTAAACGATTAACCGAATATGATTATTTACCTCACAACAGCACAACGTTTTAATTCAATAAACGTTAATTTTGTGACTTTATTTCACCCAACCAAGTACCCTTCGCTACGGCCCTGTTTATTTGGTAGTTAACGTTAAAACTACCAGAATATTAGCTGCTTTCGCTGCATCCAACTTGTTCAGCAGCTGTAAAACCTGAACTCCCGGTTTTGGTGGTGAAATCGAAACCAGCTTCGGTTAGGCTTAAGTCGCGACGGGTTTCAACGCGCTCACCGGAAACGTAGCGGGACACTGCAGAATGGATGAAATATTATCACCACGTAAGCCAATTAAACAATTAAAACTTTTTTTAAACAATTGTCTACAAATTGTTCAAAACAACTAACCACTGGATGGTTAACAAAGCTAAATTCCAAAGCGTGCCGACTGATCCTAGATCGTAAAACAATCGCAAATGTGTGAGGATTTCCCGCGATTCCTGCTTATTTTATTTTTTTAAATTTAGGCTATTGTTTAACATTTGTTTTGTTTCAGAATAAATACGATTTGTTTACTTACTTAACGTGTGATTCGTTTTGCTTAAATTTTTTTAAATTAAATTAGTAAAACGTAGTTATTGAATTTTATGTTGACATTTTTTTTTTGTCTTAGTTTGTTGCGTTGTTATTATTACCGTTAGTTTTTTCACGGTTTTCGGTTAACCGAACGTTTAATTAGGTCGTTTAAACGTTTAGCAAATTACACGGAAACTGCTAGTACTAACTGCAATTGGTTTTGTAAGTGGAGACTTCAGAATCCATTTTGAACGTGTGACTTATGACAAACAAATTCTGAACCGCAGCAGTTAGTTTTTTATTTATTTGTGAACTGTATGCAATTTACTTGATTTCAGGGGGAGTTTTATTCAGTTTAGAAGAAGGTGCCAGTTTTTGGAATCAATCTCTTACTTGGAGGATTGTAAGTGTTCACTGAAATCATTATGGTGCACTAACAATTTATGATACAGTTTTGCGTGTTGTGCACTCTTAAATACAATGTCAAGTTGCAACACTTGATTTCTGTGTAACAATTTTATCTTTTTTTTTTTTTACAGTTTTTTTGTTCCATGATCTCTACTTTTACGCTCAACATGATACTGAGCACGTATCATGGCCATCCTGCTCAACTTGACTATTCTGGCCTCTTGAATTTTGGTAAATTTGAGGTAAATGTGAATTTTGCATTAGCGGAGATTGTGTTGTGCAAGTATGATGTTTAAGTTAACTGTTGTATAACAGTTAACTGTTGTGCCTTTTAATGGCATTGTACATAAATCTTTAAAAATAAAACATAACAGGATTACACTTAACACTAAACAACAACTTAAGGTGTTCAGAAGGTACAAGAATTCCAATATGGTAAGAATACCATAAATCGTGTATTAACAGCCCTGGCACAGCTACGCCCCCCCCCCCCCCCAATTGCTTTCGGGAAAAAATTAATTATGTAACCCCTCCCCCCCCCCCCCTCCCCATCCCTTCTTAAATGTGAAATTTTACTGCTATTCTCAAATAAAGACGGCAAGGTGAGAGGCCTGATGGTTAACATGACCGTATCGTGCCAGAGGTCCCGTGCTCAAGTCCGGCCTCAGCCACCACGGGCATTTTTGGGAAGAGAAGGGCGTTGTGATGTCTCATGCTCATGTCGATTGTGCCATGTAAAGGAACCTAGGAATTTCCGATGGGATTTACCTAGAAAAATTGTCCCTTTCCTTCTGACGCCATGGCTACGGTTGGGTACGCGTCAAAGAGCTAAGCTATTTTTAAATACTTACCTGTATTTCAATGCTTCCAGTTTAGGGAAACACTTTACAGTTTAGGGAAATCCCAACATAATTAAATTCTTTCCTGAGCCCTGTTAAGGCACTCCCTCTGTGGCCCACAGCCGCCGAATTGCGGTGCCACGATTCCCGCTTCAGAGTTTGTTTGGGACGAAATCGAGGAGGATCACATCGCTTTAGCGCCGTCATTTTTTACAATGGATAAAATTTTAAGAAGAAATTGAAGTCCTGCCCAGGCAGGAAGTACGTTAAATGTGCACGTAGACTGAACCCTAAAGACCACCACCCGCTGATGATGTAGATTCTGTGATTTTACCTGATGTCAATGTGCAGAATATTGTGCCGTTATGGGCGACGCACTCATGGCGGATATTGAGAAAGCGTGGAAGCATTCAGATAGACGCTGCAGTCAAAGGAAGCCGGCCAGAGCAAGGTTGCATGCAGGTTTGGAAGGCACTTCAAACGTGCTTAGACTTGGTGAGGACGATTTTATGCCTGAAGACTTCATGGGTTTGTGCGATGGTTCGTGTTCTGCCGTGCACTGTTCCGATCATTCCTTTTTTCTTGATCAAGAGCCGTTGGCAATTACAATGGCCTATGTAAACAAGTGTGTGGCCGCTAGACTGAACCCATACCACGTATGTGAACAATTGCCTAAACGCTGACTTTTCCGCGTTAAAATTGGACCTAAACATCCTTCCTGGACAAAAGTAAGATTCGAAAAATGAATTATAACATTTTTACGCCCTCCCCCCTCACTTTTTTTTATCAAATTAATTTTAACAGCCCGTGGGTTTAACACTACTTGGGGATTAACACTACTATTTGGCTTTCATAGAAAAATCTAACCATCGTGGCAACCATTTGGCTTTCCGTGTTGAGTTTCATAAAACCACGCCTTAGTTAGCGAGCTGGCTTGTTTCTTTGATTTTGTTGGTTCTTGTGCCACTAGCTGAGAAGCACATTATGGATTATTGTTCAGCTTGTAATGAAAGTGGTAGAACAAAACGTCAGTTAAATACAAAAATTTTTTGTCGTACAGTTTAATCCGATTTTAACGCTACCCTCTTAAACAGTAAACTTGTCTCAACAATGCACGTTGAGGTGGTTTACAACCTTAACTTGTTAAAAAAAAAACAAGTTGTAAGAGGTTTTAGAATAAAAGGGTCATTTTACAGTATTTTTTTGTAGGTGATAAATCCCTTCAATAGAAAAAAATGCAAAAACCTAGACGTGTGCATTGTTACTTAATGGGAATGTGTAGCCCATGGTACGCCTACACGATGTGGTCATCGTGGCTGAGTTGTGAGAGAGCTCAGCCTGGTTGCTGGAGGTTTGCGGATATGGTCGAATCCCTGGAAAGGGGATCTTGGCAAAGTCCCTGCCAGGACTGCCGGCCAGGGTAGCGTGAGAGGCTACCATGCTCCTTCAGCAGCTATGGGAACTATTCTGGCCAATTTTTGGACAATCCTTCGGCCCCTACAATGATCGGAGGTTTCCCAGATCGAATGCCCGGGTTGGCACCTCCCTTTACCAGATATTTCTTCTTCTCTAAAAGTCTGGTTTCTTCTTCTCTAAAAGTCTGGTAATGTTCAAATTTAGCCGGTTCAGCCATACAAGCATTAAGTTGCTTCGGCTGACTTAAGGCTCAAAGAAATTAATTTAAAAAAAAAATAAAAAAGGTGTAACCGTGCTCTTAGCATGCAATTCACACCGATTTATATTTATTGTTACGGTATTTGTCATTAATGTGTTATGTGTTTGTGTTAATGTGTGTGTGTGTGAGATTTGCTTTTCATCCTGCTTTATGCTTTGTTGTTAAGAAGACAGCAAGTAAAAGAAAGTTCGTTCATTGTAGAGTTTTGTTATTCAGTTAGTTTATAGCAGTTTAAAGATAGTTTTAATAATTTTCTATGGAACATTTATTTGCTGCTTACTGCATTACTGTAGAATGAATTAAGCATTTTCTAGGTTTACGTAGTTATGCTTGTTGACTAATCAGATATTGTCTTCATTTCCAGAACATTAATTACATGATTTATGAGATTCCGTTGTATGCTCTTATGGGAGCCATTGGTGAGTAATCATTGTTAGTTTAAGGTTAATGCATTCTGTACATCGATAATTTAAAGTGAAAGGCGAGAGGAAGTGTGTGTTATCAAGCCCTTCTGTGCTGAACAGATTAACCATGAACTTTTAAGTTTTACATTCCATGTATTGATAAAATAAAGTTAAACGGTGGGGTGTCTGTTATCAAGTAAAGGAGGAGGCCTGCCTGATAAGCAGTATGGTGATTAACGATCTACTTCTCTATTCTGACTAAAGCCTAGTTTCCTAAATAAATGGGATCAGAGAAGGACTGACAGGTCACATGGCCAGTGGGAATTAGGTGATTGGTGGCAATTTTTTTAAATGTATACTGGCCATATTGTTTGCGTCGCTCACTCTATTGGCTTCGATCCACGCTTCCTATACATTTTGATGATTTCCAGTGCATCACAAAATCGATAGACTGGTTATCTGGACTCAAGCTAATTACAACTGTTGCTCACACTTCATTCATCACATTCTGTAGCACGTCTGCATTTCATCTACATCATTCCAAACGTGCGATTTGTTTGCTTGTTTGGAAGTAAACCGCTACGAATTTGTGAGTAACGCGAAAGAAGGATTTAGCGAGGAAAGCGAGAAATGTGATGCAAAGGTTTCCTATACATGGAAATCGCTTGTTGTGTTCGTCCAGTGCTCGTTAAAACGTGTATGTTTGACAGCCTGTTAAAACGTGCAAGTTAGCTTTTCCGTGCAACAAGCCAGGTGAAACCAACCAATTTTAAGATCTACGCATCATTTTTCTGCTACTGAGTATGATGCAAAATATGTCCCTTTACGGGTTTTTTTTTGCAACCGAGTTTCTTTCAGATTAGTTTGCCTGATATAACTTTGTTGTCATGAACCAGTTTTCATAGTTGGTTTTAGCAGATTTGATAAAATCGTTACAGCGATGAAAATGGGCTTATTTGAAGCATAATTTAATTGCTTTTCATTTGGCGCTACTCTCATTTTTGTAGATACCTTAGTTCCGGAGGCGTAGATGTAAAAAAACGCAAGCAAACATTTTTAATGATGTAGATGAGTATACGATGGGCTGCTAGGGATCAGAGGCCAGTTGAGATTACCCGAATCCCTAACATAATAATAATATAAAATAAACATCTAAAAAAAGAAAAAAATTACAATTGGTCAAAACGTTCTTTCCACGAAATATAGCTGGGAGCCTCGACAACATGACATGGAGGAAGGTTGTTCAGGCACCGAACGTCAAATCTTGCAAAGCGCGTTTGTAGTTTACATGTGTAGCCTCGCGTTCCAAGAAGTGGAGTAGCATGAGAGAAATCACTAAGATCTGCTGCTTCAAGGTTACGCACAATCTTAAAACCCTGCAGCAAATCTCCCGCTGTTTCTTTGCTCACCAAGGGTTGTGAGATTTGGTAGAGCGCAGTGATGGCAAAAGGATAGTTGCTAGTCATTGTATAGTTTCCAGGATTAGACTATTCTTTGCCAGGTAAGGATTCCAAGCCTGAACAGCAAATTCAAGATGACGGTGTAGAGTGTACGCAAAGTTTCAAGATCGAAATATGAGTATGTCATTTTGAATTTGGCCAAGAACAGTTACTTTTTTTTTTTTTAGCTGCCGCAAGAGACTGAACAGTAGATTCAAGATTCTCGGTGATAACAACTACAAGAGTTTTAAGCCAGCTTAGCAGTTGATAAAATTTTGTCATTCATGGAGTATTCCTGATCCACGTTGTTGTATCCAATGCGAGTACCTCACATTTATCCACAACATTCCTACTGTGCTTCCGAGAGTTACCAAAGTTAGTTCGGATAATTCAATTTACATGGACAATAAAGACACGCATTTAATGCCTCCCCCCCCCCGGGTGTTTTTTTGTCAAGGCCCAAATATGTGGGGTGATATCGCAATAGTGCTAGCTGTACTTTTGGTGTTTTAAAAGTGTTGAGCTTCGTTTATAGTGGAAAATACAAGCGTGACTTTGTATTCAAACTGCAATCGTGGGGTTTCAATTCTTCATTGAATGACGGATAACTTTGCTTCTTTGTTTGCAGGTGGCCTTTCGGGTGCATTGTTCAATCATATCAATTACAAATTGACAATATTTAGAATAAGGTAACTGTAACAATATGTCTTAATAAGTTTAGTTTTCCAATTGTTTTTGTGTTTCTGTTTATGTATTTTTCATAAGGCAGACATCGATCCGTTTCCTTGCCCTAGAACCAGTTCAGAGGTGCTATATGGGAAGGTGACTTTACATCCAAAGCATCATTCTGAGTAAATTGCCCCATAAAGCTACCAAACAGGAATGTTATCAGAAGGGGAAGGATGGAACAAATCATTAGAGACTTCCATCCCGGATATTTTTCCGTAGTCATTCAAAATTGTAACTCGCACCGGAGTAAAAATTCTGTATCCATCTAGGTCAAGTTGCATCAACAGGCAGAAGTTCTTACTTTGTCAGAATAGTGTCATTAAGTGTTTAGGATTCTTAACTCCTCAAGTTTTCAGATGTGGTATTGCGATCTCGTTTGATTTTTATGGTATGAGCGACTTAACGTTTAACTTAACTAGTAACCGTCATAGAATCATCAATACCAAGAACTAGTCATGGCTCTTGAGTGTGCGTTTACGCAACGAGACCTTCTCGCTCGCCGAACGCTATTTACTAGGCAACCGTTATTTTTTTTACGAATAATTTCCCGAATAATTTGATATTAAATAATTTCCCGTTTCTGTAAAATGAATACGGTAATAGGCAACAAATTAAATTTATTATAAATAACAACGCGGATAAAGAACAAAATGTAGCAGTCATTTTAAACATTGGTACAACATTGTAGCCATTTCAGGATAATTCCAAAATTTGCTATTCTCGCTGAAAAAACAGCTTCTAGCAGTGTTCAAACGACGGTAGAATAAATAGCTACTCGCAGCGAGAATTCAAAATCCTACATGGCGTCCATTCCGGGGTTGTCGAATCGAAGACAAACATCGAATACCAGCATTCAGAAATCTGTCCGTCGTCTTGTTCAGCAGTATGTACGAATTGTTTTCTAGTTGTCATAAATCGACGCTGTCATGTTGCATGCTTCGTACGTCGTGTTGCGAGGCACGACGTATAGACAACTTGAAAGCCATGTTACTCGGTAAAGGCGAGAAGCAGCCATCAGATTTAGTATTAACCAAGTGAAAGCTAGTAAGCGAGAAATTTGTCGTTGCATAAACGAGCCCTAACCCTGGTTCTTTTGAGGCTTAGAATGAGGTTTGTTGGTGTTTGGGGCCGCTCGCAGCTTTTTGAGGGGGTCACAGGGTTTTTTTCGAATAGCGCTGCTCATAAGGATTGTGATTGTAAGTAGAAAAGTACTATTACGTTGGCGGCTTTTTGGTCTTGAAAACCACATTAGGTATTTTGATAGTGTTCGTTCGTAAGGCTAGACGTTGGAAAATGTTGCCTATGATTGTTGCTCGAGTTTATCAACTTTGCTTGTGACTATTTTGCAGTAATGGTTACCAGACGGTAACTTAGCCTCAACCAGCACTTTGCTGCCAAGATTAACTAGTGGTGTAGCCCCTGGAACACATTTTATTTGGGTGGGGGTTCTGCAATAATGTTAACAGTTCCACAGTCTTGTAACGGACATTGGCTCACCCTCGTACCTACCTGTGTGCTGTTGTGTTGTGCTTGACTTGTTGGCGCCAAAATCACTTGTGCAACGGCAAGGACTTTCAGGTTTTGCGCCAAAACCACGAGCGGACGTGTAGGAGAACGTGGCCAAGTATTGTTGGCCACGATTGGTGAACACTTTGTAACCATGAACTGGATTGGTTAACGAACTCACGAGCTGATTGGTTGTCCGGTGGAGCTCTGGATCCGACCGGAGCATATATAAGTGAAGGGCGTCAAAGCCCGGTGGTCTATTCCCGTTGATTCTTGTGTTGAGAAAGAACGTAATAATGTAACCCAATCTTGTCATGATTATTCCGCATTAAATAAGGTTTAACTACTTCAAGTTTGGCTTCTACATTGAACACACGTTACAGTCTCTTGTTTTGTCAACCTTAGCATTACGTTTGGTTATTTATATTTTGTTTTGTAGGCATGTTTACAATAGATACGCTAAAGTAATAGAAGCCATAATAGTTGCTCTTATGACAGCAACAGTAGGATTTGTCATGGTATATACGTCGGCGGACTGCAGGCCGTTAGGAAATGATCCAACTGACTATCCAATTCAAGTAAGTGAAATCGGTATGGTTAGATCGGATATACAGTAGTATTTTTAATGTAGCGTCAGTTTTACTGATCTGATATCGCATATGTGGTAATTACATACAGTACGAAGGTGGATGGGGAGTCAAACTTTCCATTGACTCAAGTCAGTATACGTTAGAATACTGTTGACAATAATACTTGATGAAAGCAAGTAGATGTATTAAGCTATGTAGTAAGCTATTACAGCCTGTTAAGTCTATTGTTGTAAGCTCCTCCCCCATACTTCGACACGATGTTACAGCCTGTTACGGTTGTATTGTACGCTATTCCAGCCCTTTATGGTCATAGCTCAGCTGTAGTTCGGATGTAGTATAGTTTCTAGAATATAGCTGTAGTCGGGCTCTATCTACCCCCCCCCCCCCACCACTTCGATACGTTATTATTAACGTTTTAAACTTTTTAAATAGCCGAAAGCATGAAGAAATTCCAATCCTACTTGTATGTGCTTTTTTAATTTATTTTTTCTGACTATGTGTTCGCATTCGTGCAATCGAAGCAGACAAGTGAGTGAAAAAAAAAAAAAGACAACAAGAAAAAATTTCAGTAGACCCTACAGGTAACTTCCTGAATGACCAGTACATCCCGGCTAAAACACTTGACAGAAAACAAACAACAAAAAATGAAGAATAACTGCTGACAGCTGAAAATTGCCTAGATTGATACAGCAGGAAATTGGTTTACAGTTGTGGTTTTAAAAATGCAGGACATTCTATTAAAAATGATTTCTCTAGAAATGTTTTTTTCTTGTGCAAACAACTGCAGGACACTAAAATAAAGAACGGTAGAATTAAAACCGAGGTTATGTAGCAAGCAAACTGTGTGATCATTGCCAAGTTTCAACATTATCCACTTGTTTACTCTATGTACGTGGCGCACATAGTGTGTATGCTTTGACGTCAAAGGATTTTCATTCGTGTTGTAAAGCAGCTATAGTTGAGACAGCGATCGTTCGTTTTGGGGCCTGTTAGCGTAAAGGTAAGTAACTATGGATAAGTGCTCTAGAATTGTGGTGCGATTCAAAAATCGGTTCATTTAATACTGCTGTCGTGACTGGCTAGTCTCCCGTAGATTCGGCACGATTCTGGTGTACAGATGGAACATAAATTTAGGCCTACCCATATTTAACGAGGGGGGAATCAATAACTTGGTGAATATTTTCAGTTGAGAGTTTGTCAAAAAATGTAAGCAATCGTGTAAACTTTATTGCACCAATCTGAAAACATAGACCTCCACCTATTGAGTTTAAATCGAAATACAAATTATTAAAAACAAAACTGAATGCTGTAAGTGCCCAACAGTGAAGCCACCCAGGTGTTCAGATTCGGCTCAAAATATAACACACTGTCACTGCACCAATCTGAAACATAGAGCTCCACCTATTGAGTTTGAATCGAAATACAAATATTTGCACCGTTTGAATTTCTAAGCGCGATACCTCGTAGCTTGCTACGCTGGCTGTTTCTCTAGCTTTTTTTTAATATGAAAACCGGTGCTTTCCCAGTTCTCGCCAAAGAAACTTGAACGCTGTTATATATCCTAGCTGCAACGAGTATGGTTTTCGCTATTCTACCTGGCTGAGTTACGACTGGTGCAGCCATACGAATACCAGAGGTTTCGAAACCAGACAAATTGAAATTGGCAAGATGTCAACAGTGCTAAAAAATAAAAATGTAGAAAGAAGTCCTTGAAAGCCTGATGAAGACGAATGATAGCCGTTGAAAATTAAACTGATCAAGTATATTTCGAAGTTGTGAAAGAGACCTAACATATTTTTTGTGAGTTTGAAGCAGTTTTCATAGCATGATTTGTAACGAAATTTTTCTAATTATAAGGAATGCACATTCCCAACAGTTTTTAAAGAAAGTAAGGACTTGAGTAGGAGGGTATGTTGCTGTGGTGAAATATGAATAATACTTGGCTTTTAATTTAGCGTACAAACGAGAGCAAATAATTCCGAAGAGTCTGACCGTTAAGCCGAAGGTGTGCGCGGTCGCACTATCGCCCCCTTTAGTTCTCAGTGAGCGCGAATCGGCGATTGCCATTGGAAATTGAAAGAGTTACGAACCATAACGTGGATGTTGGGCTGTTTCTTGAAAAATAAAATGACTGTTGGTTTTTAGACGAAGTTGCAGGAGTATGTGAAGGAGTGTGAAAGGGAAAAGAGAGTGATTCTGATAGACACGTGCGAAAATTAGAAAAATAGGGAGTGCGTGTACTTTCATGTGAGGGAGAGCATGTGATGGGGCTCGCAATAAGTGCATCAACGATATTTCTGAGAGTGTAGAGAAGGTGCTAGTAGGGTTGAACCAGAAGCAAGAAGAGAATTTCTGTATGTGGTCAACAAGTCAGGTGTTCAGCCTAATGGTGCGGAAGTGAGTGTTCTCAATCTGGACCATAAGTTCGATCCCGTTTTTCCTGGAGGAACTGCAAATGTGAAAGCCAATCTTGTAGCCAATGATGAGCAAGTGTTGGAAGTGAGGCTGCAGCTGCAAAAACTGATGGTTCAACCCCCTCCATGGATAGTGCCAGTCCAACAGACGCAAGCTATACAGCGACTGAAAAAACCGTGATAACCGTGTGTTGTGTAAAGTGGAGAAAGCCAATCAAACAGTGGTGCTGGAAGTTGAGATCAGGACATCGGGTTTGTGCAAAACTACGGAAGAAGAGATTGGGAATGGGCTGATCATTGATCTGCAATGTAGTTTGAATAGGTTGAGTGAAGAGGTTTGAGTGCTTCATTTGCAGTGAATAAACTAAAGTTGTACTTCAGAAATTTGGATAAGCATTAAGCCAATTTAGGCAATTTTACGAGGAGCCATTTAAAGCCTGGCATTCAGTCATTTGTATTCACGAGGCCTAGTGTAAGACGCTAAAGAACTTCACTTGTCATTCACGTACGTTAATTATTACGTACGCGATGCCTTTATTGCATTTGTTCAGGGGTTTAAGTTTATTAGTTTACTAGTTTGTTTATTTAGTTTGCTTCATGTATGAACTCTATAGTTAATTTTGGCGCAGAAAGAAAAGATTTAAGGGGATGAAACATTGAATGAAATTGAGTTGAATTTAACTGAATTGAAATTAAATGAGGTCCTGTTTGTGTTTTGATTTTAGTTTTATTGTGGTGATGGAGAATACAACGCAGTAGCTTCAATCTGGTTTCAGAACCCTGAAGCTAGTGTTAAAAGCCTGTTTCATGATCCACCAGGTTAGTACCTATGTTTCCCCCGCTATTTTCCAACCTTTTGGAGGGGTTGTCAGATCAGGAGCACACTATCGCAATTATAAAGATGCATATACAGTTAATTAAAAACGACACGGAAAGCCAACTGTGCTCGAAAAGTGATAAATAAATAAATAATAAATAAATACAGATACAAATCTATTTACGTTGCCTTTTAGACTAAATGTCAAGCTGCCTGAGCGGGAATTGAACCCACGACCTTTGAGACCAAACGCCGTAATGTCAGTATGGCCGAGTGGCAGTGGCGTAACAGTGTCTCTGGGCCCATAGGTAAAATTTATGTTCGGGCCTTTCCCCATATATTGCTCCCCCCCCCCCCTTCGGCTGTGTTGGTCCAAATGTACATTGTTTGGTTTACGTTCCCGAACAACTAAAGACTTTTCAACCAAAAAAATTTAGTCACTTCGTAATGCAAACAAGCAA
Organism: Lithobius niger; assembly: GCA_023313725.1. Taxonomy (NCBI): domain Eukaryota; kingdom Metazoa; phylum Arthropoda; class Chilopoda; order Lithobiomorpha; family Lithobiidae; genus Lithobius; species Lithobius niger. The sequence continues at coordinate 28,793 of JAHWFP010213764.1, read as the reverse complement.
TAATATTTGATAAAAAAAAAATTTTAAAAATTTATGAAAAAACACGTCTGTGTGGTATTTTTTAGCATACTTTACTGCCGAATTATTTAAGCTCTGCTTAGTAGCTACATTATTACAATTGTTAAATGGGAACTTGGACTTGCTTGTGACATACTGCGGTTTGAACATGACATTTACATACCGTAGTTACTTCACTACTTAAGGCTCTGAAGTTTATACTTCCGGTGTGCTCTTCTCAATACAAAAACTTCAGTGATGTTGTCCATGTCTTTATTTCGACGCCTGGGGGGCTCCCCGAATTGCAGGGGCCCGTAAGCAATGCTTACCTAGCCTACCTGTACGTTACGCCACTGCTGAGTGGTAGGATTCCGGCCTTTGGTCTAAAAAGTCTTGGGTTCAATTCCCGCTCAGGCAGTCTGACATTTAGTTCCAAAAAGAAACGTAAGTAGGTCTGCATCTGTATTTATTTATATACAGGTAAACCTCATTATCACATTCTGCTCTTATAAGTTTGTTAAACCATCTGTAACATTAGAAGTGAAAAAAGGTCAAAATTGCACTAGTTAGCCCGGTTGATGTTATCCTTTAAAGAAGCCACTTATCACATTGCAGTTTTTAGTTTCTCGCATTCTCGTAGTATAGACAACTTCGACCAGACAAACCCGGAATGAGTCGTAGGTCAGAACTGTCAAGGTGCAACCGATTACTTTTTGCAGAGAATTGGAGTTTGACATTGGAGGTTAATAAGTGGGATAATGGGGGGGGGGGTTATTAGGAGCAAGGGAGTCGTTTGTTTATTTCTTCACATCATAAGGTCTTGTCAAGGATTGCAAAGACCAAAAGCAAAATGAAACTGCAGAGCCTGGAAGGCAAAATGAAAATTATCTGCGAAATGAAGGCACGGAACTACAGTTGGGGTGTTCAGCTGATTTGTTATTTACGAAAAAGTGAAAAATACTAAACGTTAACACTTATAATGTTGCAGTGCTAAAGACCGTTACAGTAGAGTTTTATGGTTTTAGTATTGTAATAACGATTTTCAAATGCATTAGCAACTAGATTTTTCACTCGTTTTGTTTCTATGGTTAGTGAGCTAGCTCAATTATTTAAAATTACTAAAGATATTATGTCAAGATAATTGCATATGTACACCTACCTTTTCTCTCATTTGGTACTGACTCCTATCCTCTCATAATGTTGCGTACTACCTGTAAACCCTCAGACACTCTCCTCTCCTCTTCGTACGATAGTGGTCCAGTTGGTCTTGGACCGAATGAGGCTGTCCAGGCGTATTAGTCAGTCTTTACCTAACACTGGGCTTGCCATTCTTCTCTGCAACCTTTTTTAAGGATGTTGCTCGTGACAAGCTGACAGTTTTCTATTTACTTAAATTGTTCAGTTTAGGAGGTGGTGTGATGTCCATGGAGAGATTCAGGTAGAGTACAGATTTTGAGTCGGATCTTGTATTTATATTAAAGGATAATGTATCCCAATTAAGGGGGAATAGCTAGTTTATCCAAAGGGGATACACTTTATGTAAAACGAAGATGAAGGCATTTTGACTTTCATCAAAAATACTTCCGATTACGTTTAGCTTATTTCATTTGAACGCAGTGCTCTTGTCCATAACTCCATCTTAAAGTGCTGTTACATGACTCTTCCACCAGATGGCACCTGCTTACCAACTTGCCAGGAGCCATAGTCATACTTTCTCACTTTTGATTCAGACTTACGCCAGTGTGGTCAGGTTTTTTCGCTCGACAAAATGTTCAGTAATTAGTTTTCCTTTGCGTGTGCTGTGTTCTCCCATTATAAAAAATAAACACCAAATGAATAGTCTTGCATTTTGTAGAATTGGCCAGTTCTATGATTTCCGGTAACCCTGGGAATTGTTCCTGCTTCATTCAGAAGAATTATTAGTGAAGGTTGAACGAACAATCCGTAGGTCGGTACAAACACTATGTCATCGGACGCCACGTGCAGCTCTCTAGATATGAAGCTAATTAAGGAACACGGTCGATCCAAATTGGTTTGTGTTGGCTAGAGTGCCTCTGTCATCTTTTAGCCGGTTCCATCGCTAATTCGTTGTGTCTGTCCCGAAATCGAGCTCGACAGTAAAGTAAAACCTCGATTATCCGAACTAAGTGGGACCAAGGGTAGTTCGGATAATCGAAAATTCGGTTAATCCGATTAATGTTAATAAACCCGTGCATGCAAGGGAAAAATTACGTGCAAAACCGGTATTATTTACCTATAAACAACCTTTATTCATATTTTCAAGCTTGCCATTCCCTTAAGTAATTGATTGCGATTGAACTATTTTGCTAATAAATAGTTTAATCGATTAAACTAAAATGGTACTGTGCCGTAAATATTAAAATTAAAATAAAATCCCTATGAACGATCAACGTTGATTTGGTATAAATCATTCTATGCAGGCAGTAATTCTTATGGTAGGCCTAATCATAATATATATTTATACCTGAATTATATTTTTACGTCGTCAAAACTAACGTGAAATTGCTTCTGTGTGATGAAAATAGCGCTTGGTTCAAGCGAACGGAGGCTAATTCATTAAACAAGCATCGTTCGGCCGCCATCTTGTCGCTTTTGCAATCTGGGGATCCCGGGGAAATCCCCTTTCTGCTGCCACAACGTCACGGCCTTCTCCTCCAATTAACTGCTCCATTTCAAAAGCCGTTGGCGTGTTCTGTAGTATCGCGACTCGCGAGCTCCAATTGGTTCATTTGTGGCACGTGGTATTGGGGCCAGTCATAATATGACGTCACGCAAAGCGAATCAAGGTCGCCTCAGTGGAACTAGCGTGAGCGTGTTCTTTGTGAATGGCCAGCTAGGAGACAACGATGGCGGATCGCGACAGATTGCAGGAGCGCTATCGACGATCGGCAATATTTGAGGCCATGTAATAATTTAACTTGCACGGTAATAAAAATATTAAAAAAAGATTTCTGAGTTGGTAAAAAATACTGTGGAAGAACAACCAGTGGCTGTTAGCATTCCAGGATTGCCTGGGTTCAGCAAGTATTGATATTTTCTTTAGGCCTACTTGGAGCTTGGAGTTAGCCGGTTTTCTTGACCAGGGGCAGTTTGGATAATCAGGATGTTCGGATAACTGAGGTTTTACTGTATTACAATACCCGGCATATTAGGCCCCAAATGGTTTGGCTACGAGTTCCGCAACACAAACAAATCAAATCATTTTCGCCCTTTGAGTTATATCTGCCTGGAATTCCCTCAGTGAAAAGACTGTTTCTGCCCCATCACTTCTTTCATTCAAAAATAAACTAACCAAGTGCAATCTCAGCCGCTTCCTCCTTCGTCCTGTACATTCCCCAGCTTTGCCCAAAACCACCACCTTCATCCTCACCTTTTAAAATCTCTACTTTCATCCTCACTTTTTAATTTCGGGTTTGCTATAAGCTGTCTCCAACGAGCCCTTGAATTTCCCTTTCGCCCTTATACGAACAAATAAATGTTTATTATTATTAATGCACGGTGGTGACGTCATGCCAACACATCCCAATGCTAAAAGTGTAGCCATTATATACGGTTATCTGAAAACCCACACACGTGACCGTGGGTTAATTTTGATAACCCACACTTTTTTTGATAACCCACACTTTTTTTGATAATCTAACACTTTTTCCACGCTCCACACAACCACTGCTCTACCATGTGACATACTTTGCAAAACTACCGTACACAACACAAATTCAACCAACATGCCAAAAGCACATTTGCAACCTGCGACATTTATCGTACTAACAAAAAAAAAAAAAAACCTCGTGTAGGCTACTATGCTAGGACCCCACCCATGGAAGAATGGCCCAGTCCGCCAACCTTTTGCTCCGACAGTACTAAAACTAGGCTACCGACACTAGTAAACACACCTAAAAACATACGATACTCAAGCGAACAGCACATTTGTAACCTGGAGACATTTTCCGCACTAACACGAAAAAAAAAAAAACTTCGCGTACGATGCTAGCCCCCTCCCCACCCCCATCCATGATTGAAGGGTCCAAGCCGAATCCGACAACCTTACGTTCCGACGGTACGAAAACTAGCCTACTGAAACACACCTAAAAACCTACGAGACTCAAGCGAATAGGGCATTTTATACGCTATATCTTATTTAAACTAATAAAGTAGAAAAAATATGGTTTTACCTTAAGCACAAACGTCGGTGACTGGGACTGGATATAGGGACGTCCTCGCGTACGTGAGACTTTCGCAGACAGGAAGTTTAAACCGGAAGTTTGAGTTCAGGATTTACGTCATGTTTCACAAATAAAATTTTCAAATAAATTTTTTTTTAATTTCAAATAACTAGATATGTTGGCTCGACGTCACACCTTAGCATTAAAATACATATCCGTGAGCCGTTGTCGATTTAACGGTTATAATTGCTCTTGAGCTCGAACGGCTAGTCCACTATCTCGGGGCTGGAGGGAGACACTCGTGGGCTTCGCCCACTCGTGTTTCCCTCCACCCCCTCGATAGTGGATTAGCCGTTTCTTGCTCGCAAGCAATTATAACCGTAAAATCGACAACGGCTCACGGATATCTACTACTTATTATTAAACAAACCTGTAGGGCAATACGGCCATGCTGACGTGCTATCTGAAGATTCCCACTCTTAATTTGACATTCATGTTTTTACAATAACGACGAGCATACTTTCTTTCTTTTCGTTAGGGTCTCATTTGCCCATTTCGATTGGTTTGTTTTTCGCTGCCTACTTCCTCTTGTCTTGCTGGACGTATGGACTCGGCGTACCAAGTGGGCTGTTTATCCCCAGCTTGCTGACTGGAGCGGCGTGGGGACGATTAATAGGGATGCTCCTGCAACAGTTAGCACCCGATGCTGTAAGTTTCCAGTCTTAAATTGAGGGCTGATTGCATGCTGGGACTAATTGTTGATTTTTCATTATTAAGCGTTCTTTAGCTGGTCTTGTTAGGATTTCGATAATGTATGAAAAAAGTTTAATATTTTGAATCTTCTAGGACTGGGTAGATCCTGGTAAATATGCCTTGGTTGGTGCGGCAGCTCAGTTGGGAGGCGTAGTACGGATGACGCTTAGCTTGACTGTGATAATGATAGAAGCCACAGGCAACATATCGTTTGGTTTGCCATTGATGATAGTACTTATGGCTGCGAAATGGGTAGGAGATTATTTTAATGAGGTAAGTTAATAAATTTAGATTCCCTTCTCTGCAGGAGTACATATGGTTTTATAATCAAGTAATATTATAGTCAAAAACACCTTGTGAGTTTGTTCACTGTCGATGATATTTAACTGTATTGCTTAACATACTGTAAATCGCATATTAAATGCCCATATTAAACAGGATTAATTTGGCAAAAATCAGAGGGGATGCTAAACCAGCAGTGTATTCTGTGTAGGCTTCGTGAAGCTGTGGGCCTGCATCTCGTCACCCCGTGCATTTTATGCCTATCCACAAGTCTGTTAAATTATAACCATTTTTTGACCTTACTTCTGTCAAGGGTGTGTGTTTACCCCGTCACGGAAAATCTGGTGATTAAGCGATCATTCACTTACGTAATCTGGATTCAGTTTAGCAAAAACACAACGCCATTAATTTTGTTTATTCACAAATTTAGATCGTCGCTCACAAAAATCCAACATAATTGGCAGTTAAAACTAATTTGAAACCACACAACCCTGCGTATCCGACGCAATTCACAATCGTTAACACCTGTGCAAGTTAGTGCCGCCATTTTTCAGCAGTTGTGTGAAATTATCATCATTTCCAGTCCAGGAGAGAGTGATTGCGGAAGTTGGCGTGGATCACACTATCCTGCATGGAAAATAATCCCAGCTGCACGCCAACTTCCGGACGATGGTGGCGCAAACATGCGCAATTATTAATGGCCGTGAATCGCATTGAATAAAAGGTGATTTCGTTAAATATATTTTGACCTTGTCATGGACACGATACTACTCCCAGCTAGCCTTTCCTTGTGGCTCATGTCCTTACGTCCATGCTCCCCTCGGAGTCACTCGACCCAGGCGATTCACGCCATCAACCCATGAGACAGGAACAACGTGTTGGGCAACATGAGAGCTGGCCAAGCTGCTAGCTGCAGCATGGCAGGGCATTTCCCTCCAGTTGACCGAGGAAGAGTGTAAGACTGTGCAGTGAATAAACTGAGAGTAACCGAGGCAAACCGTTAGTAGAATGAGTTATTGGTGCAATGGACAGATTATGTGAAGGAACTACAGTGAGACCGCCCCTTCCCACAACCTTAAAGCATTTTTGGAGCATGAGCATTTAATACATGATTTACGGAAGTGAGAAACTGTCGAGATTTGCCAAGTAAATTGTAGTTCAGATGCAGGAAGCAGTAAAACTGGCCAAATGTAGAAAGTAAGTTCTATTTTACAGGGCCTCATATGGACGGGTAACACATAGATAAACATTTGTTTATACAATCCTTTCACCTGTATGAAGTCAGGGCCGGATTTCTAAGTAGGCCTGGGGGGCCCGGGCCTATAGCGGCACTTAAACAATCGCTATTAGCTGGTTTTAGTTTTGCGGGCGCTCCGCCTTTCATGAAAGTTAACTGATGATGGCGCCATCCATTGTTGAATTAACCTAACCATAGATCAGTCTAAAGTAAAGACTTTACGAAATACCAGATCCTGTAAAGAGATGACGCTGTAAATAAGTTGTTGCTATCGTGTGCAATACGTATCACTAATGCTTTTCACCAACAGTAACCACATAGTACAATATGGACCGATTTTGAGGTTGACAACGGCTAATTTTTTTTTTCAAATAGTATCTGAGAATTGCTCCGCGTATAACAATTCGATAATTGTTTTCGTCAACTCGATGTCGTGTCAGTACTAACTGAGAGTATAATCAGTATTATTTAAAACACAGTTATGTTATTTACGAACATTTCGTTGCATGGCCACTTTGTGTTGGGCTGGTTGTCATGCGTTGGTCGTGGTAGAGACATAAAATTAGTAGCTTGAGCAAATGAAACTTGAGTGGTGCTCAGAATAAAAAAATACTGGAGGAAGCTAAGAAAGAAAGGGACGAGGCAAATCCCTAAAATTTCTTAATTCAAAGGCAAACGGAAGTTGGTTAATTTTAATTACTTTGTTTAGCAACACAGCCCAAGTTGTTATTATTGGCCCACTACCATGGATCGCAAACAACATAAAGTGTGGGTGGGGGCCCCCGCACGTAGGAGGATATATTACACGTTCTGTAATAGTCTGTGGAAGGGGAAGTTTTGGGAGCACTGAAGAGCGGCATTGTTGGTTGGCCTACAGGCGGCGAGAGCTTAAATCCAGCCCTGTAAAATTGACTGAAATGCAATTCGCAGGTTTTAATAAGCTGTGCCATGCCAGCTAGTTTAATAATGAGCAGTACTTTCAAAAACTGGTTGTTGTCATGTTATGCTGATGTGCATATTAGCCATTTATGTACTGATTCATAAAACAGCATTTATGAGTTAAACTGTTTTGTTGTAGGGGATTTACGACATGCATATTCACCTGGCAAATGTGCCTATACTCCCTTGGGAACCACCACCTCTATCCCATAACATCTATGCAAGGTAGGAAACATTTCATAATTATGTATCTCCATCTAAAAGTGCATTTATGTGTTTTGCAAGTAAATAAATTCAGTAGACTAAAACTGATACAAAACCGTATTTCAGTAGACTAAAACTGATACAAAACCGTATTGGTGTAAGGCATACTGAACTGCTGCTGTATTGGCTGCCAATTGGTACCATGTAGTGCACCGATTTTTTAGAGATGTGTGCTTGCTGTCTCTTTTAGGAGACATTAAGGTTGTTGAGTGGCCAAATGTTTTACCATATTCTTAAGGATATCAACTTGCACAAATGCCGTTTGCAAGCTTTGTCAGTAAAACTTTGTCAGTCGCATTTGACTACAATCGTAATGTAATCTGATGAGAAGACAGTTTTTTAGTTGACATCGGCATGGAAGTAAGATGCAAGGTAAGCCTTCGTCATTGGCTGAAAAGGCAAAGTCATTGGTTGGGGTGAGCAGGAAATTGCCCTCTGGCTGAAATTCTGGCATGCACGACTAGGAGGGATGTATTGTACAAGGTGGTCAATAAAAAAAAAATGCAACGGCAGAAATAAGTCCAAGAGAGCAGTCATTGTGCATTGCTGGGAACACACTTGCGGCTAAATTTGGCACTTGTGACAGATTTGTTAGGAACCGCCTGCTAAAAGCTTACTGTGCCAGCCTGTACACGTGCAGCTTGTGGATTGACTACAGAAAAGCCAGCATGAACAAGCTTCGTGTTTGCTACAATAATGCCGTGAGACGGGTCCATGGTCGGCCAGCGTGGTCAAGCGCCAGTCAACTGCTGGTGGAGAACAATCTTTTGTCGGCTACTGCTATCAGGAGGAAGGCAGTTTGGGTCTTCCGCTCAGGGGTGCTGGCGTCCACCAACACTCTTGTACACACGATTACCCACTTTGCTAGTCAAAGAGGGAGTACCATGAATGTGTGGCATTCCGTGTTGTATGGGGACACAATGTAGTTGACGACAAACACCGTTTTGTTTTATTTTTTTGCTAGCTTTGGCTGGGTTTGCAATTACCAGATTATTTGTATGGCTTAGGCCAGTTAAACCTACATTAATTGATATATGTATGGATCATTTTGTGGTCCGATTGTGAAATAAATAATAATAATAATAATAATAGTAATAATAATTTCGTGGACTTGAAATGGAAAAAAAGTTTGGACTTGAACGTCCTACGTACTTTTATTTCTTTTGAATTTCTGTAAGAACTTACCTTGCCTCTTTTGAGTCATAGTAAATTGTACCAGTAACATAGTACCGACAAAACCTGGAAACCTTCAGGAAAATTAAAAAATTGGGGACCAATAAGGTATCAAAAGTGCAAAATAATTAAGCCTGGCCTTTTGAGATAGTTGAATTAAGCGCATTCTATATTGGCCCAACTAAAATACTTGAAAATAGCTGCGAGTTAAAATTGAACAACAGATGCAGACTCCACTATCCTGCTGGGGTACTGGATATTTTCTAAAAAAAAAAAAATACTATACCACGTGCTACGGCTGTTTGCTGTCACGTCATCATGAGTTAGCCATTGACCGTCTGAACGGACTAGCCAAGTCACGTGATGTGCACGTCACGTCAATCAGCCTTGGCGCGTGGTTTAATTCGGATCAAAACGTGTGTCCTGCTGAAGATTGATCCTGAAAACACAAGACTGTTATATAGACAAGAAGCATATAAAATGCCATTCTTTATTTTTAGCCATCAAATCTGGCCCTCCCCAAGTTTGATTGCAGTGATTTACACATGGAAATGGGACATATAAGTGTCTGAACCCTGTGTAATTAATTGGTCGTTAAAATGGAATACATAACAATTTTTTTTTCCGATTTTAGTGAAGTAATGAGTCATCCTGTAACTACATTAAAACTGGTCGAGAACGTTGGCAGAATTTACAGAGTGCTGAAGACTGAAACATCTAATGGTTTTCCAGTTGTGGACGAGTCGCCGGTTGAGGACGTAAGTACATCGAGCATTCGTGTGGTAGTGCTTGTCTCATGCTTGTCTCAGTGAGTGTATGAGCAAACCAAACGTTCGAGATCGATGGTCTGTTGTTGTCAAGACCACCATGATGGCCAAGAGATGAGACGAATTATCACAAGGAATATCAGGATGAGTACTTACCGTACATTTCCCTTGCTTACGGGATCTAGAGGTTTATGAGCCAGTTGCCGCTCGTGGCTGTTTTACGTTATCGCAGGGTTTTTTCGAATAGCACGGCCCCCCGACATTCAGCCATAACCGTAGCAGATGAAACCCAGTCGCCAGTCGGTATCATCGGCCAGTAACCCGATCTACCTCTACTAAGACGACTCTGTCAAGCTGCGTCAATTTTCCCATGATACTATGAATCTCTTGTACAGCATTATGGTTAGACCATGAGAACCACCTTGTAGCTGTAACTTTGTTATTGACGCTCACTCTGTGCATAACTCTCATTGATATGTATACTGTGTTTCATGTACATTACTGAGGTAAATCTGCGGATTCCTTCCGTTTTCAAGCTTTGAAAGTAATCTGAAAATTCGTAATACTGTATTCCATAATATAATTAAACAGAAACGAAGCCAGTAGTACAGGCAACAAGAACTTGTATTTCGGTACCAATATAATTGTAAGCGGTACCTTCATCAGAGGATGGTTAAAAAGATAAAAAACATAATAGCTATCCAGGTGTCCACCAAACAGGTGTCGTTAAGAAATAAGTTAAAACTGGTTCTAAAAACCGATAAAATGGAACAAATCAGATTGATAACATGTCTAAGTAAGACACAGCATAAAACTGGTACTTAGACATGTTGTCACTCTGATTTGTTCCATTTTATCTGTTTTTAGAACCCATTTTAACTTGCTTCTTAACGACACCTGTTTGGTGGACACCTGGATAGTGTAACGGACACCCTCATACCTACTTGTGTGCTTGAAACGGTTGTTGACTCTTGTTGGCGCCAAAACCATTGTTTAACAGCAAGGACTTTTAGGTTTTGCGCCAAAACTATGAGCGGACGTGCAGGAGAACGTGGCTAAGTATTGTTGGCCACGATTGGTAAAAACTTTGTAACCAAGAACTGGATTGGTTGTCCGGTGGAGCTCTGGACCCGACTGGAGCATATAAAAGTCAAGGGCTTCAGAGTCCGGTGTTCAATTCTCGTTGATTCTTGTGTTGAGAAAGAATGTTATAATGTAACCCAAATCTTGTCAAGATTATTCCGTATTAAACAAGGTTTAACTACTTCAAGTTTGGCTTCTACATTGAACACACGTTACAATAGCCATTATGTAAGGTGTTTTTTTTTTTTAATCTTTTTTACCATCCTCTGATGAATTATATTGGTACCGAAATACAAGTTCTTGTTGCTATTCGTCTGTAATACTGGCTTCGTTTCTGTTTACTTATATTGCTCCGCATACCCGTATCCATTTCATAATATTGGAAGATTTCCCCCCTCTTTGACCTTGAGCACCTTTCATCCCCGAGAAATCCCTAGTCCAGATTACTGTGTACGTAGTACTCTCTTAAAATATAATTAAAAGGGCGAAAACATGATTATTTATTTCCATTTTTGTTTCAGTACGAAGGAAGGACTTTCGGGCGATTTAGAGGCTTGATTTTAAGATCGCAGTTGATAACGTTGCTGCAACACAAAGTAAGTTTGTGTGTCTGCTTTAGACTCGGTTTTTGTGTTGGTTTTGCTAGGAGCATCATTTGTTATATAGGGGAGTGGGATTTGATAAGTTCGGCTGTACTGTTCTCTTGGGACTGCCTAAATTGGTAGTGGAATTGGGTGAGATGCTGCCACCTGCGTATGTGTGTGCCATATTGTCAAGGTCGTGTGATTCTTTTATTTTAAATAATTATGGTTCACAGTTGATGTACAGCTTAAAAGGCCAAGGAATATCAAAATAACAAAATCAACAATCAGTTATTTTAAGAGTATTTAAAGTGTACTAGAATTAAGGAGTGACAGACACTCTGTTCAGTGTACTCTTAACGTTTGACATGATTGTCTCGATCTTTTAAATTGTAGCCAGCATCTTAGAAGTAAAAATTCAATCATTGGCTATACTCGCTGAGAATAATGGCAACCGGTGTTTACTGTGGTGAATCAATGACTTATCAATAGAAAAGTTGTCCACTAAACCACAAAAATGTAGCACACAGCTTGAATTTTCGGTGAACTAAAGTTCAGGAATGTATGCACAATGTAGTATACGTGTATGGACGAGAAAGTTCGCAAGAAAAAGCTAAACGAAGATCACATCTTGGGCAACTTGAGTTTGAATTATCTGCGTCGTTGCGGCAATCACTGATGCAAAAAGCGTCGATGCAGAACCAGCAGCTTTTGCAAAGTCAATGGTTCCCATAACGATACAGATAGTTCAAACAATTTGCCCATGATTTGATCTTCGTGTTATTTTTCCTGTGAACATTCTCTTCTGATGAAGGTGGATTATATCAGTATAACCAATGTACTATATTTGGCCATATGTTCCTGAACTTTATTCCAGTAAAAATTCGGGTGAACCTGAGTGTTGTTCATTTTTGTGCTCTAGTGCACAACTTTTCTATTGATATGGCTATACTAACTAGTATTAAAGCCTTCTTAGATCTAAACATTGACTTTGCTGGTTTCCCAACTGAGCCATCTTGACATGAAAAACGAAGCCTTTTAAAATATTTCATTCAGGTCAATGCATTTTTTTTTTATCAGAAAGTATCTTTATTCGGATACTGTTCTCGTAATACTCCTGGTAGAGCCCTAACCCTGTCAAACGCTCATTCCTATGGAACAATTAATACGTCCTGGTTGTTATTATTAATATTGGTCCTGAAGTTCTGCCGAGCAGAATCCGACGAAGCTTTGTAACGTTGGTTCCCTCCTATCTCCCTGGTGCAGTGTTCCAACTACTAAAGGAAAGCGGTTAGTATACCCAAGGGAGGGAGGGAGGCGGGAAAGGAGCGGATACAACATAATTTTTGCAGAAGTAAATATTTAAATCCGCAGAGTTAAGACGATGAAAGGTGCCGACAGCCCGTTTTTTTAAGACTGCTTCATTAAATTCTACTATTGAGAACTTCAATTGCGAGTACAAGTTCTCTGGTAAAATTACTAATTCTTACCCAACAATTGGAATACGGTGGCACTTTCGATTTTTAGTTTCTCTGCCGAGTAACTGCTTCAGGTGGGATTAAAACATGGTGATGAAAGGATGCGCAGAGAAACAAAATATCGAGGAATGACGCCATATTCCTATAGTTTGGTGGGAATTTTCATCTTCATTGTTATCATGACGTTCCCCAATGTGATACCTGTATTTTTAAAGTTATGAGGGTCGGTTTTGATTTTAGAATTACTCTGCGTATGCAAAATTGCATTATATTACTGCTCTTGCATTTGAGAAGTGTTGGCCCTGTAGACTAAAATACAACCCTTTACAGGTACTGGCTACCTGGTCTCCCCAAGTACCAATAATGCTCCTGATTTTACAAGGTATGCGTGCACGAAAGGCATGCATTGTGTTAAACTGCATGCATACCAGTATCTTAACGGCGTTACAAAACATTAACTGTTTTGTTTCCTTGCATGCAGTGTGCAATGTGAGGCAGTGTGCGATCTTTTTCTGCATGTACTGTAATAAAGGAATTGCCAATTGTTTTAAAACTCGCTAATGTATGTAGTGCTGGGATGAATGAATAGTTAGCACTAACCTGCCGGTTATCGGGTCTACTGAATAATCAAGCAGTTTCTTTCATGTTATGTTACATGTTGTTTAACTTCAAAACGAGGGAATGAGGAGGTGGAAACATTGCAGATCATTTCTGCATAGGTTACGCAATGTAAACCTTGCTGTCTTAAAGTTAAAAGATACTTTAAGGGTCCATCCTTCTCTTAGGAACTCTGGTAATTTTAGTTGCTAGGATTTGAGCTTTATTTCATGATAAAACGGTGAACTCTGACTTACTGATCCGAAACCATGATCCAGAGAGAAATGGCATTGGCTACATTGAATTCATTCATCCAGCAATCATAATGGATGCTCTGGTTTCCAAAATGCTCCCCGACACCGCGAGTTAGCTCTGACTATGTTGAAATTCATTGCATAAAGAATTGAAGGTTAGCAATCTAGTGAGTTTGCAATTTGACTTTGAGTTGCTGGCATTTTAAAATGCATTGAAATGTTTTCATTGTATCAGTGAGGTTGTCATGACGTTGATGGTTGCCCTTATTTTCACAGGCCTTCAATGAAAATGCCGAAGGTGATGATAAGAGGATGTCGCTGGACGATTTCCGTGCCAACTACCCCGTGTTACCAACACTTGACGTAAGTTTCAGAATCCACGAAACTACTGCAAGCTGCACAAAAGGTAAATAATTACGGTTAGTGATCCAGTTCTCCATGACGACCTTTGTTTGTATTGTATTACAGAAAATCACACTTTCAACGAGTGAGAAAGAATGTTCGATAGATTTACGCCCTTTTATGAATCCAGCGCCATATACTGTTTTGTCGGTAAGTGTTATTAAAGTGTCGTTATGAGAGAGGGACAAAAATAACGTATATTACATACAGTCCACCAAGCAAGTGCTGTTTTTTTTTACAAATTTGTACTTTTGCATTATTTTAATACTACCCCGAAAACTATCAAAATTGTATGTTTAGTTATCACGCTCGACTGCATTTTTTCACTCGGTGACTTTCGTTAAGAGTTAACCCTTTGCACGCCAGACCTGTAAATGCATTCTAATCCTATTGTAAACATCATTTAGGGGCAAAGATGTGTAACATCCAATGGGTTAGGGATTCCCTAAAGCGATCGGTTACTTGTTATTATTTATATTACAGAGAATTCTTTTTTTTTAGTGTGCATCACTGCCACGAATATTTCATCTATTCCGTGGTCTTGGCTTACGTCATCTACTAGTGGTTAATGAAAACAATGAAGTGAGTATGTATCACTGAGGATCGGTTCATTTGTTATGCTATCTGGTTTTAATTTTTACTATTGTCTGTTACTAGGTGGTAGGAATTGTCACAAGGAAAGATTTGGCAAGGTATCGCGTAGAGAAGCATGGTGGCCAAGCAACAATTGAAGAACTGCAAATATCCTTAGGATGAACCTAGGGATTAATTGTTAATTATTTATTGAAGAATTGAAGGCAAGTACAATTTAGTTAAAATCCTTCAGTATACTCTTCAACTCACAAACAAAAGATGGGCGGTACCAGAAATGTTTGTAGTTCTTTCGCAGAATCCTCCTCACTGTGTTACAGATTGGGATCCCTTCCTTTACCGACGGCACATTTTTATTACCCCACCAGCTCATTAACGCAATCATTTATTCAAATTATTGCGTCACTCCACTCTACTCAATGTCCCCCTCACCAGCTCGCGTCCACATGCAGTCAGAAAATCTTAGGCTAAGATTATAACATTGCAAGCGGTCTGCAAGATTGTTTTCACAGTTGAAACTGAAGTGCACCATCTTTCCAAACAAGCAGCGTGAATACGAGGCTACGCGGTTGGTGGTGAGTAGTTTTCTTTCGAGGCTGGTTGGAGAGTATGCAATTGCTTACTACGAGCGTTTAGGCTGTAGTTTACGGCGCATTAGCAGGTTCGTAGAGTTTATTTGTTCTTTTTTTTTTCTTCGTATTGAATTTGGGAGTGACGAAGTCGGAGTCGGTAATTGACCGAACCGGCAGGAGTGCGTGGAGATTTAGTGGAAAAAGGTTGGTCATAAAAATTGCACGTTATGCAGAAAGAGTTCGTTGTTGGTTTTTTGGGCGGTGCGGAAGGCATCGGCTCTGATATCTGTGTGTTGACAACCTTGGTTATGTGTGTGGTAGCGTTGATGGTGTAAGGAACACTGGAATAACGCCTGGAAATAATGAGGACATGGCGAGCTGGGAGTTTGAGAGGCCGTCGGTCGGATTGTGCGGCCATTGGAGCTGGTATAGAGTTGGGAAGTACGCCACCGCTGAGGGCGGTTTCGGCGAGACCAAAATTGAGCGAGAAGTTGGCTCAGGGAGTAATTGAAAGGGAGAAAAATGGACTGTCGGATTTACATCACTTATTTTCTTACTTCCTGCAAATACTTACCTTCAGTAATATTGCTAAAACCACCTTTTTACGCTATTTACTGCTCGCTTATGAACTAAAAACACCATTTTTTACGTTCTCCCTAAGCTTTTCTCCACTGCCGCCAGGCGGCGCTGCACGTCCTTACCGACGTCAGCGCCCCCACCAGTCCAACCGCATCACTTTTCGAGCACTCCCATCGTGGATGGTTGTGCGAGTTTTTACTGCGTGCTTCGCGAATTAACCAACGCGTATTATGGACTACAACAACGGACTTCGATGTCAAGAAGTGGATCCGACGAGCAGCTTATTGGAAAGCAGCACGGTGGGAACAGGATCGAAGCACGGCAACGGTCGGTAGACGGTAGGCTTAACGGATACGGCCATGCCGACGGGGTGTTTTGGTCGGCCAGTCGATGTCGAGGGCAAGATGGCGGCCGAGAATGAAGCCTTTGTGATTCGTGGTTACGGAGGCGTCGTTGCCTCCCGTTCTTCCCCGGGATGTTGTTCGTGTTGAAATATCATTTTTTTTCATGCAGATGGTGATTTGTGGAGTAAGCCAGTGGAGTTGTCACCGTCCCGCAAGGCAGGTCCGTGCCGATCCGATGGCGGGCGTTAGGTGAGTGGCCGACAGTGGCGGTAAGTTGAAAACCAGTAGTGTGGAGAGGATGAATAGGACGACCGCTCCCGGTGGGGAAATTAGCGGTGCGGTTCCTACACTGAGTGGTAAAAAGCCGGCCACGGGCGCTGTCCGTGGTCCGACTATCCCAGCAAAAAAAAAAAAAAGTTGCAAGTGCCGGGTTTGGACATAATTGCAACGCTGGTTGAGCCGAGGGGCGGTTTTTAACCGGACCCACGCTGTCGCCACTGGCAACACGTGTAGCACCCTCGGCGACACTCAGTAGCTACTAGACGCTGATGCAGCGGGACAAATTGTCGCCGTCCTGTAGCCAGTTGTCACCAGAAAAAGTAGCTGTATGACGCTGACGCAGCGGGACACAATCGTCGCCGTTCTGTAGTCAGTTGTCACCAGGGAAAATAGCTGGAACACCCGAAATTGTTATGGGAAAATGTTGTTCAGCTGATCATTTTACATCATTCTAGCCCAACGAGAAGCTAATCGGAGAGGAGTCACTATTCTTCCGGTAAGCCAGATAGCTGTATGACGCTGACGCAGCGGGACACATCGCCGCCGTTCTGTAGCCAGTTGTCACCAGGGTAAGTAGCTATTATGTCACTGACGCAGCGGGACACATTGTTGCCGTTCTGTTGCCAGTTGTCGCTTTAAGGGTGTTACATGTCGCCGGTGAGCATTGTGTCGCCAACGGTATGGTAAGTGCCTCCGTGGGCGTTTGGCCATAGGCCTATGTGTTTATGGTATGTTAGGGTATGTTTACATTAATCGTTTACATTAATCGTTATTGCCTCTACATTTCTTTGGTCCTGGAATGGCAGCGGCGTTGGCTCCTGCGGTGTGCATCAAGACATGGTCTCACTGGAGTCTGGCAACTTGGACGGTTAGTACTATGGGTTTGAAGTAGGGTTCTCCCCCCTCCTTTTGCCTTCGACTGTCTTCTCTTCCTTGGGTCCTTAGGCTGAGTGGGGGGGTGAATCTGATGCCCTTTAGGGTCTGGCCGCTATATGCGGTCGCACGGGGCCACTACGCCCAATTTTTTTTTTGCGAATCGCAAACAAGTTGTATTGTGTATGCATTGTTGCCTCTTAAGGTCAATCCAGAACATGTGAATGGAGCTGTAGCTGGTTCATCTGGTTCGAGTATGAGTTCCCTTGGCTTAAGTAGGAATCAGAAGGGGGACTTTAAAGTACAGGTTGAAGTTATATCCAATTAAGTCAGTTTCTGTGGAAACCTGGCACTCGAGGCTCGGTCATCAGCGTAAATTGGGCCTGATACATTTACATAACTCCAAGGTGGTACATGGATACTAGTGAGTGAAGCCTAACTCTCCTCAGTGTGAGGTCTGCAAGGTAACCAAATCGACTAGGGCCAGTTTCAGGGTATTGGTGCTTTGCAGAGTAAGAAGCCCCTCGAGCTCCTTCACATGGATGTTTGGGGCCCAAGTCGTACGGTATCCTTGGGTAATTGTAGATATGTGCTTACTTTACTTAATGATTATTCTCGTTATGCATGGGTGTTTCCCATCGCTAAGGAAAGCGATGTGTTTCAAACGTTGTTGACATTCGTGCCAGGAGTGAAAGACATTTTAGCTTCAACTTTGTAAATGTTCGCACGGACCGAGGTATGGAATTTTGTGATTATATATGTAGGTTGGGTATCGGATATCAGCGAACCAATGCCTACTCACCAGCTATGGCTGGAATCGCTAGGCGATTTAACCGCACGTTGTTAGAAGGGGTACGTGCAATACTTCACGGGACCTCTCTGCCACGCAATCTTGGGCAGAATGGTATGTACGTTCACCTACCTGAAGCATAGGTACCCTCACTCATACTTAGGCTTAGGGTCCCTTGTACATTATTGTTTGATCGAGGTGTATCAGTCAGACATTACGAAGACCTGGTGCAATGTGTTATGTACACTTCCATAAGCCGGGAAGGGATACCCTTGACGTTAAAGCTGGGAGGGGGTATTCATTGGCTATGCGGTAGACAGTAGGATATAGAGTGGAATCCCCATACTTACTTGGTCGTGGAAACTAAACATGTAACGGTTGGTGAGGTTAAGTTATGGGGAAGGGAGGAGGTCCTTGCAGTATAGGCCTCAGAGTGTGCCCAAACCCAGTCTAAGTGCAACTACATTTTAACTGTGGGAAGGGACTTAGTTCGGGTACAGTGTCAGAATCGGATGGTAATTCTAGGGTAGAAGCAGAAGATAAGACTGAGGGCCCACTAACCATTGAGGAAGTTCCTCCTCGACCATTCATTCGTAGTAATAGTGTAGGCTCCTCCCCCGAATTGGCTCCTTTAGATTATCAGTATTGGTGTAGGGAAGTAGTAGTCCGTCAGACGGGGCAAAGGGTAGGTAGGTTGGATGTGTACTATCACACCCCAGATGGAATTATGTTCTGCAGTGTTAATGATGTCAAATAATATTGTGTAGAACGGGGATGTCAGTTTGAACCACTGTTCGGTTTTAGGGGTAGACGAACACCTGTTTTCGGAACTGTATCCACTAGTGGGCAGGATAGTCCTGTTGATTTCAGTGATGCTGCGGCATACGTGTGTATTGTTGGGCCAATTATCTATGCAGAAGCCATTGCCTGTCCTCACAAGTGGGAACGGTCCATGGGAGACGACGTTGCGTCCTTAAGAAAAGAGGGGTACATAGAGGTTAATGTAACTATTGATATGGAAGTGGGGAGGTAAATGGATATACAAGGTAGAAGAATACAGACGGAAGCGTTAGACGTTTCCGCTCCCGACTAGTAGCTCGGGGGTTTTGTCAAGCAAACGGTGTGGATTTTGATGGAGTATTCAGCCCAGTGTGAATTTTGTTTTAGGTTAGATTCTTTTATGTTTTATGGTATCCATTCTGAAGTAAACAAATGTTGATTTGGATATCCAGTGTGTGGTACGTTGGATTGCAAAACCTTCGTGAAAATCCCCAAAGGATTCAAACCTGGGGTTCACCATGGTACTGTGTGGCTATTGCAAACAGCCGTATATGGTCTTCACCAAAGTGGGTGACTGTGATGAGAAGAACTTGAAAGGCCATTAGTGATGATGGGATTTTCTCAGTTCTTGGGACTTAACCTGTGTTTTTCATTTTGGTTTAGAGGCAGTTTTATGTGGATGTTTGCTTTTGTTAGCCGGAATCGAAACTCTTAGAGCAAATGTAGTAACGTTGCTTGAATCCGAATTCGAACTCACGTCTTTCGAAGTTAAAAAAAAAAAAAAAAACCTATTAGGTGTTGCCTTCCTAAGAATTGATGGCATGACAGTGATTCATCAAATCTTACTTTGCACAACTCACGGAGAGGTATGACGTCGATGAAACGTGTACGGTGCGTGTGCCAGTTCATGTCTGCAGGTACTGGTGTTCAAACGAGGCGTGACGAAGATGAGACAATTGTGCATTTCCCATACAGGTCACTAGTAGGAAGTTGTTGTATGGAGCTTCTAGAACAAGGCCTGGTATTCTTTTGGGTGTTATAATATTGTCCCAATATACCTATGCCTTTACGTCCATTCATATTCGCTTATTGTTGACCATACTGCGATACTTATGTACGATCAGTTCGAAACATTATGCTATTGTTCTTTCAAGTGTCACGTGATCTGAATCGTATGCATGTGTAGCTGCATCTTGGGCAGCCGATTGAGTCGACCGGCGTAGTTTCGGTGGGCACATTGTATTCTTGGGTAGCGTGCCTGTTTTTTGGGGCTGTGACAGCAGGGTATGGTGTGCCTCAGTACAATGGAGGCGGAATTCATTGCACTGTTTCCGGCTGTAGGAGTGTTGGCCTGGCTACACAGTGCATGTCACATTCGGTATTGGCACCGTTGGCTACGACACCTTCATTGTACTGTGGCTCCCATTCTGCCATCCACTTTACTAGGTATGAGGTGAGAATCTTGAGGTCAAAGCACATTGCCATTAAATGTATGTTTTGGGGGGATTGGCTACGAAAGCTGTATTTCTGTTTTTATATCGTGCCGTCTGCACTAAATGGTGCAGACATGTTGTCGGAATGACTGACCCTAGGGCGGTTGAATAGGCTATGTTCAGCGGCGTTCTATAATTGTGACTCATAAGTAATGTTATACCTTCTGTAGCATTGTGTTTGCATGAGACGGATGGGAAAGTGTGTTGGTTGTCATAGCCTAACTATGAATGGTTCTTCCCAGCAGAGGGTTTACAGTGTTCATGTCGTTGTTTAATATGTCAAGGTAGTGTTTAAGGCCTGAAACTGAAATGTACTTTCCCCAATTCAGGAAAGGGTGTTTGGAAGCCTGGTCGGTGATTATGCATTGTGCATGCCTGGAGAATTGTATCTGGCTGATCAAGCACTTTAGCCTAGTGGGAAGATACCTTCCGGTTTCGGACGGAGCGACCGCTCACTCGCGTTCTGGGGTTGACGTGGGCAGCAAGGGATGCAA
>JAHWFP010213763.1:2187-14316 GCA_023313725.1 Lithobius niger | reverse complement strand
CAGTGATAAACTCGTAATTTACAGTGATAAACTCGTAATTTACAGTGGTTGAAGCTATTCATAAGATATTACAAGTAGGCTAACTCGAAATTAATTAGTTTAACAGGGGAATTAATTTCACTTGAAATTTTCTACGATTAGCGAATTTTTTAGTTTGAAAGCGTACGAGTGATTTTGACTTCAAATGCGATTCTCATAGGAAAACAGCTACGGAGTTTAAGTAGAGTTTTGACAACACTTGAAATGGAGGCTCCGGGAATTTCCCGAAAAGTTATTTTGACGACGCATTCGACACAGTAGTCTTTATTTCAATTCCTCCAGCTAGAAAGTCGGTCCCGTGAATTTCCCCCCCCTTCCCCACCATACCCCCTGCGGGTGCCTCTTTGGGGCACTAGCGGTTAAGTGAAGTCGACCTACAGGTCGAACCATGGAACATTTATTTCGAGTTGAAATTAATTTTACGACTATGATGTCCTCTTGGACAAACAAGTGGGAATTTTGTTAACATAGGCGCAAAAAACTATGCATTGTTAAAAAATCTTCGTGTAACTGATGCACCTATTTCTAAGTCTCTTGCCGATATCAAGTTCCTGACAGCCAGTTTGTGCCCCAACCAGAATTACTTGTGTGATTTACGCTGGAGTTTGTTGGTGGCGAGTATCCAGGTTTACGTTTAGTCAGAAAATTCGTCTAAAATAAAGAAATAATGCAAAAATTTAATTAAGTAGGTATTCTGATAAAAAAATATATTTATGAAAAGTGCAGTGCTGATCTTGTTTTTCAAAAACATTCTTGAAGTTACAGTGGTGAAACCGAATGTATTTCAAATATTTTTCACTGTTGCCAATAGCCAGTTTAACGCTGCTGAACTTTTTTATCAATCTTTATCGTTTTGTTTGGTGGGCAAAAATTCGCATTTTTCAACTTCTCTGGTTATTGTTCGTGGCTAATAGTATTTTTAAGATTTATTTTCTCATTTGGCTGCAGCAAAAAAAATTTAACCGTAACAAATTAATGGCTAAACAAAAAAAACATTTAGCCTGGCTCTCAGCCCGCCCGGCCGACCTGTTGCTCCGGCAACAAAATGATTATTATCTTCACCCACACATGGCTCAGTTACCCAATTACCAGACTCTGGACCTACCCTCCGATATATGCCGTCACAAAGCGAAGGGCTATCACTTCGGCAACAGCACCATCACATAGTTAAACCCACCACTTGCCGGCCAACAAAGTAGATCAACCCTCTCATCCTAAATTCGCAAACCCCATTAAACCACCTCCGACCATTACCCCGTTACTTACTACTATCACTTGGACCCCTCCCCCACCCCTGGAAAGGTAACTACCAAAACTAAGTACCATTGGCCGGCATTTCACAGCATAATGGTATTCTAGAACCATACCCCCCCCCTTAATCTTTTCGAATCTAATCTTGACCTTTCTGTCCACACCAAATTCGACCTGGCTCTTCTGTATTAAAAAAAAAAACTATTCCTCGGACCCAAACTCAGTGCTAAAACCGTCAAACCAACAAAAAAAAATTAGAAACGGAAGAATGTCGAAACGAACTATTCCGTCTTGAAACTCCCAGCTCATCTACACCTCGTTGAAGCTGACAACCACCCCACTTCTCCAACCGAACGAAATGGACACTAACTTTCCACCCTTGTGCACGCTAACTCAAGTCACCATAATTACTGCAATGACACACGACAACCTGAAAATCACTCCACCTGAATCCATCGACTACACAATCCCATGAACTCTCTCCACGTCACCACAAGGAACCCCAATCATTTTTCAGGTAACCTTCACTACCTTTTCGGAAGTGTTCGTATCCCCTAAGGAAAAATGTTCTAATTAAAACAAAAAACGAAAATCGGAACCATTGTAGAACCGTCACTTGACAAAGATTTGGACAACCTGGAATCCCTGCGAGTCCAACATCTCTCCATATTCCATGCTGACTCCAAACCTGCAACCGTCAGCATCAGCACCCCAGGGAACTCGGGTCAAAATGTGCCCGCCACCTAATTTGACAAGATCGGCCTGTCAGTGCAGTTATTGACAGTTATTGTACTTTTGCAGCATAAAGAAAGAACATTTTGCCGGCCCCCAGTTCGGCCGGCTAAAAATAATTTCTTTTGCTGAAAAAGTACAATACCGGTCAATTTTTGCATTGTTGTCTCAACGATGCTGCCATGCCTCGAGATTTCAGAAACCGACGGCCGCCTCAGACGCCCAACCGCTCAGACGCCCAACCGCGCATGCGCGATTCCCCCCAAAGAGTGGAAGCTGCCCGAGCTGCCCGAGCTGTCTCAAGATATGTCAAAAGGTGACTCAAGAGGGGAGGGGCAGGGTGGGTCTGCAGGGTGGGTCTTAAGGTACTGTACTTTTTCAGCAAAACAAACCATTTTTAGCCTGCCGGGCTGGGGGCCGGCAAAATCTTCTTTCTTTATGCTGCAAAAGTACAATAACTGTCAGTAACTGCACTGACAGGCCGATCTTGTCAAATTAGGTGGCGGGCACATTTTGACGAGTTCCCTGGGGTGCTGATGCTGACGGTTGCAGGTTTGGAGTCAACATGGAATATGGAGAGATGTTGGACTCGCAACGGGGTAACGGGGTAATGGTCGGAGGTGGTTTAATGGGGTTTGCGAATTTAGGATGAGAGGGTTGATCTACTTTGTTGGCCGGCAAGTGGTGGGTTTAACTATGTGATGGTGCTGTTGCCGAAGTGATAGCCCTTCGCTTTGTGACGGCATATATCGGAGGGTAGGTCCAGAGTCTGGTGATTGGGTAACTGAGCCATGTGTGGGTGAAGATAATCATTTTGTTGCCAGAGCAACAGGTCTGGCAAGGATCCCGAGGATCACTGACTGCCAGCCTTAAAAGGGGCTGCATTTAAGATGTGTGTAAATAAAAACTAAAAAAAAATCTTGAAAGATAGGGAATGCTTAGGGGGAAAGTAAAAACTAATACAAGGTAAAATTTAAAAAGCTTACATATAGGTAAAAATTAATTTTTAAAAATTGCATGACCAATGGAAAAGTGGGAACAAATTAGGAAAAGTGGGTTAGGATCTCAACTGCCTTACCACCAAGGTTAGACCTGCCATGGACACACAAGGTCCCCGATTGTATCGCCAGTCGAATGGAAAAGGAGAAGGGTCAATGGCCATTTGTCAAAAAACTAAACAATGAATAAAATACGTAAAAAATGTAAAGAGTTTGAAAGTCTTCATGTAAGTAGATCGTCACGTTAAAAAAAAAATATTTCGCTGCGAAGCAAAGACAAGGATCAATGATCACTAATAGTCCGCCTAAAGAAAAAGCAAATGATATCAAAGGACACGGCCAATAAATAAAGGCCGATTGTCAATATAAAAATACGTAAATTAGATGTTATGAAAATTTCTTTTGAGAAAACATGATAAATCCACTTTATGAAGCGATCTTCTGAAGGAGTTTACACCTTGCAAATTAATTAGATCATTTGGCAGCGTGTTCCAAGCACGAACCACCCTCACTGCAAAGAAATTTGATCGACAGGCCAGTCTTGATCTGGGCGCAACAATCTTGAGATTGTGTCCCGTACTCCATGTAATCTCGCTCAGATCAAATAGCGGGAGATCGAGAGACAAGTTCTTTTAAAATTTTGAAAGTTAGTATTGGCGGTTTTCAATCTGTGTAGCTAGAGGGAGTCTTAAGTTAAGTCTTCAGTTGTAAACTGTAAGGCAGACGGCGCAGCTCTGGGATAGATTTAGTGAAACGCCTTTGGACTGACTAAATGGCGCATGGGTTAGAGTAATACTCGCACATGCGGTGGTATTGACCGACCCCTTTGTGGGGGGTCTAGACAAGCGGGGTTCTTGAGACCTGGACAGTGGCAGGATCCGGGATCATCAGTGACGGGGGTTCTGCCGAAGAAAACATCCACTTCATCTTCAAAGCATTTGGCGTTACGAACTTTTACCATGTTGAGGAATGGTAAAGAAATTCCGGCTAAAAAGGGACCAAAACAGGGCTCGCATATTCCAAAATTGGTCTCGCATAGACCTTTAATACCCATAGTTTAGTGTTAGCACAACCTGAGGTAAAAACCCGCCTTACCAGTTCCAAACGACGATTTGCCTGGGCTGCAATGTAGTTACAATTGCAGTGGCAATTGCCACTGATCAGCCCAATTTCCGACGTAATCAATACTACCCTGGAATGTTTCATGTTGTTGGGAGTTTTGTGATTTTTGCATGTATTTTTAGATCATCTGCAAATTTTCCTTGTTGAATCTTAAGATTTTCACACTTAGGATCATTTATAAAAAAGACAAAGAGGAGCAGGCCCAACACGGAACCCAGCAGCACCCCACTAACAATTTCTGTGAGTGGAGACATAGTCTTACCCAAAAGTGCACGTTGTGTTCGTTTATTAACGAAGCAGAAATCCAATCCAGAAGTTTGCCGTCGAATCCCAAAATTTTAAGCTTCAGTTTTAACTTTTCATGGATCACCGATTCAAATGCTTTTTTAAAATCAAATATAATCTCATCAGTCGGTAGGCCACAATCCAGTGCTTGTGTCCAATCGTCCAAGGGCCAGTAGTTGGTGGGTAGATGAACGACCTGGGACGAAACCAAACTGGTCGTTGTCAATAAAATAAAATTTTGTATTGTACCACATTATTTTGTCCCTAGTAATTTTCTCCATTAGCCTACAGGGAACTGCGGTCATAGCAATCGGTCTATAGTTATTTGGGTCAGAAGCATTTCCTCCCTTAAAAATTGGAATGACGTTTGCTACAGACCAAATATATGGGATTTTACCCGCCGCAAAAGAAAAAAATGTGTTAGTGGCTTATAGATTTGAAACCGTATTTGTAGAAATAGGCCGCGAAACCTTCTGGTCAAAGTGAGTGACTAGGTTTCAAATTCGAAAGAGCTAGGAGGACTGCAGGCTGATATATATTTACTTCGGAGCAATTTTCTCAATCAACAGCAATCTGTGGCTGGAACACAGGGACTCTTTGATTGGCAAAAATGTCGTTTTTTAAGTTTTCCACCACATACTCTCCATTATATACTCTCCGTTAATCGATCTAGTAATTCCAGTTTTTCGGTAGAATCGAAACAATGAAGAGAGGTTTCCTTCTGTAATTACCCTACGTTCAATTTGACGATTTAAGTCTCTTCTGGCGGCCGAGAATACTGAACGAATATAACGAAGAGGTTCAAAGGAGCTTGCATTGTTGTATTGCCATAAGGAAAAGGCTTGGATGGGGTGGCCCGATACTGCAGTTGTTAAGGACTCCCAGGTGTTAGTGATTTCGTTGTGAGGGTGAGATAGGAGTGATCAAAGTTTGGGTTTGAGGAAGAGGTTACAACCTTTAGCAAACCAAATTCAGGAGCGACGGTGGCTGGTCTTGAGGGAAGAGTGAGAGGTGGGATTCTTGGATCAGAGTGTTTTAGATCCAGAAGAGGGTGGAGGAACCGACGGAGTTTTGTAGGTTGGCCATGGTGACTTGATGAAGGTTATGTGGTTCAGAACTCATGGAGCGTACGTTAGTAGTTCAGTGCGACCTCGTCAGTGGGGGAGGGGGGTGTGAAGCTTTCGATGTTAGTGCATTTGAAAGTTCACGAGAAGCGGATAGTTCGAGTAGTTTCGTGTTCTCGGCTTGAAGAGAGGATTTTTGCACCTGTAATGAGGCAATGAGATTCTCTTGAGCGCAGAGCTGTTTTTGGAAAGAATCCAGAAGGTGTTAAACAACTTTTCATGGTCGATTTCTGGAAGTTTGTCGGCATCGAGGCCGAAAAGAGAGGCCGTTGAAATTGGGGAAGTTTCCAATGGAGGAAGAACTTTTTCGGAAGGGACAAAAGGGGCTTCGTTGTTTTCCATGGGAAATGGTCTTAGTGGCCGATCAAGGTTCGAATCATTGGATGGAGAGTGTGGAGTTGCCGGGATGAGATCCACGGAGGTGTCCGGAATGAGGAGTTGGATGGTAAGATCCTCTTCAATTGGGGATGACGGGCTTTAGATGTCCGATGGAGGAGGGTCGTCATGATTTGATGGATCGACATGACTTGGTGATTCCTCCTGACTTGTTTTCCCCATTGGGGAGATTATGTCCAAGTAAACTGAAGATGGTGTGGCGGAAGAGTGGTCGACTGGGTCATGTAGTCACGATGCTTGAGAGGAGGGGTGCTGTTGGACGAAGACTGAAACGTGATCTTGCCAGGAGTGACAGGAAGTGATGTTATTGTGAAGGATGGTTTGGAAACGTTAATGCACGGATGGGATTGTTGTGGAGTGGTTACGGATTTCCTTAGGAAAGGAGGTAAACAATGGTGAACCGTTAGAAGACGCAGAGGGTTTTTTGGGGGTGGAAACCTTGGG
This sequence comes from Lithobius niger, assembly GCA_023313725.1. Lineage (NCBI taxonomy): Eukaryota > Metazoa > Arthropoda > Chilopoda > Lithobiomorpha > Lithobiidae > Lithobius > Lithobius niger. The sequence goes on along the minus strand of JAHWFP010213763.1, from coordinate 7,925 downwards.
AGAGTTTGCTATCTCGGGAGGGTTGGAAGAAAGGCGTTCCAACTTTTCTTGAGGTGGTGTGCACGTTGGTGGCGTTGCCGTTTTCTTATTGCCGAAGCTTGGTGTGTTGCGGCGATAGTTCTCCAATCAGCCAGAGGTATGGTGACACAAATGGCGCATGGGTTAGAGTAATACTCGCACATGCGGTGGTTATTGACCGACCCCTTTGTGGGGGGGCTAGACAAGCGGGGTTCTTGAGACCTGGACAGTGGCAGGATCCGGGATCATCAGTGACGGGGGTTCTGCCGAAGAAAACATCCACTTCATCTTCAAAGCATTTGGCGTTACGAACTTTTACCATGTTGAGGAATGGTAAAGAAATTCCGGCTAAAAAGGGGTCTAGCTAGGCGTGAGGATTGCAACAAAGGTTTGCACACAACAGACTGTGGGGGGAAACGCGAGCGCGCGGAAGCGGAAGGCGAGTCCAAGAGAGCCGGGATGGGGGGGGGGGGGGGGCGTGTAGTGGATGGGCCTGATCCATTACGGCCGTGAGGTGGCGTTGTGGGCCGGGAAGTTGAGAACGATATGAGGCCAGTGAGTCGTTCGGCTGAAGTGAGGTAGGGCAAAGCCGTCAGACGGGCTTGCAACGTGGAAGGGTCGGGGGAAAGGGCTCGACCGGGCCCGTTTGTGTGAAGGACGTGTAGGAAGGCTTGAAAGTTGCTTGCCGGACGTAAGCCGTGGTTAAGGAAACGGTGGCCTCAAGTTGGGACAGTAGGTAAGGGCGAACGACACAAACGTATGTGGAGTGCGTCAAACGGGGTGACATTAGGTGGTTGGACAGTCGGGATCAGAGCGACAGATACCGGGCGTTAAGTGCCGGCAGGCAGCAGGGGCCACCGGCAGTGCAACGACGTGTCGTGGGTGCGAAAGCTCCTCGTGAAGCCGGTGGTGTATAGCCGGCCTACGAGATGGTCGCTGATGCGAGAATTTGACAGACACTTTGCCTAACGACAGACGAGACGTGTGCCAATCGCTGGACGACGGAGATGGTCGGACGACCGGGATTGGTGTGGTAGCATATCGAGCGGCAAGCCGGCAGGCGGCAGGGGGCCACCGATAGCGCAACGACTTGCTGTGGGAGCGGTACCAACCCCTCGTGAAGCCGGCGACAGCCGGCCTCCAAGGTGGCCGCTGATGCGAGAACATGATAGGCTTATCGATGGCCAAGTACAGTGAAAGCACGAGAACCGGTGTCTTCAGCATGGTATGGACCGAGATAAGGTTCGGGCTCCGACAGTGGGTCGCGTGCTTTGGTTAGGATCCAGCATGAACAAATGATGGGAATGGACGATGTAATCGTGGATGTAGTCAATGACGGAATTTCGGGGAAGCTTGGAGGCTGTTGAGGGTAGGACTTGGCGGAGCTGAGGCTTTCCGAAGTGGCAGGAGGCCGGACGACAGGAACACGGTATGTGACTGAGAAAGTTGTCCCTGGCGGGACTCGAGCCGGTAATCCCTAGTTTGGGAGAGCAATTTCTCATTCAAGAGGAACGTTGAGGTGAGAGGCGTTGTATGGAGGTACAGTCTTGGAGTTGAAAAGAATTTTGAAATGGCCTCTGGCTATCCTGAATCCTCGTCAGTAGAAGTATCCACAGGACGGACATAAGTTGGTTGTAAATCACTCTGCACAGTCGTCTGGTGAAGATCTGGTAACCCTCTTTGGCGATTAAACTCTCGATCTCTTGCTAATCGGCGCTGGTGAGTCATGCGAAGTTTGTATGGTGAATAATGACTCATGACAATAACTGGGTTTTCTCTAACGAAGTTTGCTACAAGGGCCTGATCTGTAATAATTAGCTCCTGAATGACGAAATAAAATCGATTTTCATGACTTTTGGCTACTTTCGACGAAATTTTTCCAACCATAATTTTAACTTTTTTTTTCCTTACGGTTTGCCGAATGCACCAAAAATACTCCCTGTATCAACGGATGGTAATGATTAGCTGGTTAACACAGTGGATTAGCTTCAGTTAGGGACGAGACTGAGTCACAAGTTACCTTTACGCCATTTTGGTCCAGGTTTAATGATTTTTTTCGGTGTTGATTGCTCGCCTGCCAACTGGTACAGCCTAAAAAGGTATGGTGGTGAATTGTGACTAAATGTCCTAAATAAATAATCTAAATGGGGGAAGTTGGCCGAAAATGGTTCACATGTGGAATGCTTGGGGTTGATGATTGGAATGCCAGAAAAGGCTTCACTTAGTTACTACCCCTAAGTTGGTCGTTTAGGGCAGGTAACAAGAGTGGCATGAGCATATGGGATACATCAAGTATTGTTACATGAATAGAAACATAAAATACATCAGATTTAGACAATCTGTTGTAGTAACATACATTATTAAAGGCCAAAGATTATAATATGGTTCTTGCTGGGAAAGGGAGGACGGAGTAGTTCCAGTCGAGTGTCGCCAGGAGATGGCGCCGCAGGCAGATGGAGTACCGGAACCACACCGACGCACCGGAACCAATGACCAAAGGGCGGGAGCCTCTCTTGGCAGCTCGAACCGACGTGCCGATGCGAAGCCCCGGAACCAATCATGCTGCATGCGATGAACCCTGTCGATACAGCGTTAACACAGGTACTGGGCGAGTGGTGACGATGACGCTGAGTAACTTGGGAAGAATGTTGCCAAGGAAGATGGGGGGGGGGGGGGTCCGAGCGGGACAAATTTAGAGCCGTCGGTATGACGTGGACGTCAGAGTCGGCAGTTGATGTCAGACTCGGGCGGCAAGGAGATGTCTGCCGTGCGACAGGGTGCAAGGCGAGTGTCGTCAGTCAGGGTGAGTGGTCCGCAGGGAGAGGGCTTCTAGCCGACAGCAAGGGATGATGCGACATGGACTTGGCGGTCACTGATTAAAGTTGTAGCGTTAGGAATAGATGAAGTGATGTCGGGGACAACAAGGGGTAGTCGTCTGAGAATGGATTCGGACAACCAGCAGACGTGTGAGGTAGACATGGCGTCGACAGGACACGGCGGACGATAGATGGTTGTCGCCGGCACCAGATTCCGGAGACAGCCGTTGAACCACCGGTCGTAAGTCGGGCGGCAACAAACGGAAGGCCGAGCGAAGGAACGACAGGAGAATTATACAGAAGTGTCATAAGGACCGTCGTGCAGGGTCGTTGAAGAGGGCCGCAAGACTACGGGAAGAGAAATATCGGTTCGGGTGTGGAATGATCGGGAGGGAGCCACGACGACTTCATTTCCCCCGGTGAGAATCCTTGGCCGAAAGGGGGACCTTCAGGCAGACGAAGCAGCCGCCATCGATGGCGGCTTGAGACAAAGATGAGCTCGGGCAGCTTCCACTCTTATAGGGAGAATCGTGCGTGCGCGGTTGGGTGTCTGAGGCGGCCGTCGGTTTCTGAAATCTCAAGTCAAGGCAGCATCGTTGACACAATACAAAAATTGACAGGTATTGTACTTTTGCAGCACATAGAAACGAATTTGTTTAAATGTTAAACTAAACCGAGGTGAGAACTGACGAAAGTAGTAGCATAGACACAAGGTGATAACATTTTGACGCCGTAACACTCCAATCAAGCCATATTGTAGCACTCCGATGTTGTTAACTTACATGTCTGGTGCACGCGCGTAGCCTGTGTGCATGGTCTCAATACCGCCTCGGCTTCATTGAACCATGAAGCTTAAAAGGGATATACCTCCCAGCGCCATTTTTCTCGATCCACCACATCAAGTATGGCCGCAAAGGTCTATTTCCTTATCGTTAGTCTTTCCCTTGCTAAAAAAAACACTTTAAAATGTGGCGTCTAGGAGATTGTCTAGGAGATTTTCTGTTGAATATTGTTAACTATATTTAAGAACGACCCGTACGTATATGATGCATTGTATGCTTAAAATAATAATGACGTTTCAACTGTGTGTACATGTATTAATTTTCTAATAATTACGATGAGATCAAAAATTTAAAAGACTAATGCGGTAAAAATTAAAATTAATTATTCCACTAGATCGTGGAAGCAAAATTATAAGACACTAGCCTAGAAAATTATAAATTGTGATTTTAAAGTACGAGAATCATTCCGGTTTGTGACGACACAATGCGTTCACGCTGGCTTGTCTATTAGGCAAAATGCCAACTTCTGAGATAGTAGCTACGTTTTTCGCTGCGAGGAACGAAGCTACTGTTTCGGTTGATCTTGACTACGATAAATGCGCGGTTGCGATCGACGCGTAGCTGTTATTAAGGCAGGCGGTATGTTGCTTTAAGGGATACACTTTCACGTAGTGTGATAGTATACAAGTCCATGGCTGAACAACGACAACCAACTAATCGTCACATGCAACCATTACGAACCACGGGTGTGGCAAAGATGGGTCGTTTTGCTGTACAAGGTTCAAATTACGTCTTGTATTATCGCAAGAGCCTAGTTTATGCATAGCATTTTTGAATAATCACGGTTGCATTTCAAACTGAAACAAAAACCAAGCACTTGCACGAGGCGTTTTTATCACCTTGGAAATACACGGGTGTATATAGGGCAGTGACACGACGTAGTATTATTGTATATAACTATGGTGGGGCCAGTTACTGGGTTAGCTGCAAGGTGCACTGGTGGTGGAAAAGAGCCTCTTACTGAAGCCAATGCTATTAGACTGGATTTCTTAGGCCTAAAACGCGCGATTTTTGTCTTTTTGTTGGCAGTTGCTGTCATTTTTAAGCAGGTTGGAATCTTTATTTTCCAATTACAACCTAAGCAGCATAAGGGATTGGAGAAAACAACGGTTTTTTAAGCCTACGAAATCCACTCTCAAAGCACTGGCTTGACTAGAAGCGCCGTTATTTAACCCATTATTTCAATCTAGTGCCCCTTGCAGGTATCTCTTGTAGCAATATGACGTCACTTGACGCTGCTCTATAGGTACATCTATTAGGGTGGCGTGTAGAAAGTTTTTTTGGACTCCTCATTGGCAAAGTGCGGAAAAGTTGCTCTTGGGCATCACTATCACACAAAAATTCATCACTCTGGGGTCATGTGTTGAGATGCCCCCAGGGCCTTCAAGTTTAACATTGTACGGTAATAGGCGGAACGGCGAAAAAGGCAAAAATGATGATTTGACAGTGTTTTAAAATCTAACTTTAAGTTATCCCGTTTGAATCTCTCAGAAACTACGTTAGCATGCCGTAATTACAAAGACTTATTTTTCTTAAAAACTGTAGGAATAATTTAGCATCGAAAATTAATCAAAGTGACCTAGGAAATTTTGGCCCATGACTACTACTCGCATTAACGCGCAGAATTTTGTTTTTTGGCAATTATGGCTACCTTTCATCGTCTCCCATCTGTTTCAAAAGTAGATAACGTTCAAATCAAATTAAAACCCAGTCAAATTATCATTTTTGGCCTTTTCACTGTTCCGCCCATTACCGTACAATGTTAAACCTAACGGCCCTCGGGGCACCTCAATACATGGTTCCAGACTGATGAATTTTGTGTGATAGTGACGCCCAAGAACAACTTTTCCACACCCAGCCAATGAGAAATTAAAAAAAAAAGGTTTCTATACTTCACCTATTACCTCTATTAGGCTCGAGTGGAATTTGCAATGGTAAAAAACAAGCTGTAGGGACCAAAAATCATTTGGCAATAACCCAAAATATGTGGTCATTAATTATCGGTGGTATTACCGAGATAGTTTGTTTCAACGTTTGCCTAAATCAATAGTAACATTTTCCC
>JAHWFP010213762.1:0-10705 GCA_023313725.1 Lithobius niger | reverse complement strand
ATTTTGATCTGATGGTGGGGGCGCCAGAGGGGGGCGGCCAAAATTTTGGGGGGGGGGGGGCGCGCCCCCCGTCCCCCCCCCCCCCCCCTCCCTAGCGTCGTCCCTGACTCCGTTCAGACTAGTTGACAGACGTAGTTGTTCTGGTTGATCAATGAAAAGGTCCCCTGCGAAAGGTTTAACTTTTGTGAGTTCCAGCCAAGGGTGCGTGGGAAATTACCATCCTCTTTCAGCAGCTATCTAGCCTATTTTCGACATAACGCGTAGCCCCTGCTATGATGGGAGGTTTCTCGGTTCGAATCTCCGAGTTTGTCCCTCCTTTTCGTCCTCCATCTGAAACATCTTGTAAGGTTAAGACGTAAGTTTACGAGCATTAATTTGCGATTTAAGTATTGAGGCTAATCCGAAATACATCGCTGTATAAGTTAACATACTGTGAAATTCGACAACTCGTTAATTCGTTATAAAAGTCGCTCATCAACCTTACAAAAAATACCGCATAAATTCACATTACGAACACAAACACTGTCCAGCTAATTTTCAACAACCCTCAAGTGTCTTCATCAGGTTTCTGCTGTTATTGGACTAGTTTTTACATTTCCGTCTGTTCCAACCACTTTCTAACTTGAATTTAGCCGCCTTTCAACACTCGACAGTCGCATGAACCAAGTCTTATTTATTATGCAAAAAGAGCTACTTTAATTTTCGGCCGTAATTCTGACCATGATCACAGGCACAACGAAAATCCGCCACATGCAATGAAGTGACACTGAAATTACTTCACTCAGGCTTCATGGTATTCGTAACTGTTCCTGTGGCGAGGCCTGGTTTTTAGCCGAAAATTTAGGATTTAATAATAAATTTGTGCTTTGGATTGGGGGGTGGGGGGGGGGGTTGCCTGTCCTATTATCCCCAGTATCCTTCCAGTCGCGCAGTCAGACATTTTGTTGAAGGGGAGGGAGGGAGGAGGACGGAAAGAAAAACAAAATTGAAAGTCAACATATGGTCCGACAATTCATTCTAAGTGGTCTAAAAAGGAAGGCCCTTGGAGTCAAGTAAGACAACTTATTTTAAGGAATTTTATTGCCTTTGAAAGTCTAAAAAGCTAATTTCTGAATTTTTTCAATTGCATAAATTATTCAGTTTAAAAAATTCAAAAATTAGCTTTTTAGACTTTCAAAGGCATTAAAATCCCTTAAATTAAGTTGTCTTTCTTGACTCCTAGGGCCTTCCATTTTAGACCACTTGGATGAATTATTCTCGGACCACATGTTAACGTTCAATTTTGTTTCAATTTACTCCAACTTCGTTCCATTTTCCAGTGGGGGGCACTTGCTCCACCCCCCCCCCCCCTCCATTACTCTTGGATAAGCCACTGCATCTTTCCGCTCATTCCACCATTGAAAGTTTGAGTATTGTTGCTTCTGAAGAAGATTCAAGCCATTTAGGTCGAAATGTCACTCCAAACCCCGAGGGAACGCAGCTGACAGCCCCCAAGGGACGTAGAGGGTGCTACACAGTAATAACCAATACGGTCGACGAAAGACGGGTACCGGGTTTTACTGTTGAGAGGGAGTGATGAAAAAGATATCGCCCCTCTCTCCCCTCACGGATAGCTGGAGGGTTGAATGGTTATTGCCTTCTTACGTGACTTTCAAATCACCATAACAGTGCAAAGAGGGTTTTTAAGCGTGACTACTATATAATTCTGTACATAAAAATAAAATAAAAACATACGCCGAAGTTTGTACGAAGGGGTACCGCACATTAAACAAAAACTGAAAAGACTCCGGGTAAAGTGTGTACGACAGTGTAGATTTTTGAGACCGTGTTACGGTACCGACCATTTTGAACGGTTAACTTTCGTGACTTGCAATAATAATTAAAAAAATTATTTTAAGACAAAAATACTTCTGAAACTCGAAAAGCGTACAATCAAACGTGAAAACAACAATAAGAAACCTCCTCGAGCGAAGCGAAGACGATGCCAACGGACCGAGCGATGTGGCTAGTTTATTATGATAAAAACCTATACAGACCGTAATTTTTACTGGATGTTTTCCGCAAAAGTAAAAACGGACACTTGTTCGACAAGTGGCAGCATGGGGGTCAGGACTCAGTACAAACGACGGAACAAAAGGGCGGAAATTGCATTGAAGACTCCTTCATGGAGACTCCCTCATGGTAATAATTCTGTATAAGATCCTTTAGATACAACATTCAGTTAAGATAAACCTATAAAATCCAAAGCAAATATAATTATTATCACTTACATTGGCAGTATTGAAATTAACGAGAGAAGAATAAAAACGCTCATTGAAATCGACTGGCAACCCGCAGCACATCCTATCATCTAAACTTTAGGCTATTATTAATTAAGGGAAGAAAAATTATGGCACATAAGCTTTTGTCATCACAGAAGTCCGACTGTTTGCGATGCACAGCAACCAAGGCTGGCTGCTTCATCCCCTCCCTATCTGGAATACCCCTGCGGACGGGCCCGATACCCTCCCACCCACCCACCCCTCAATTCGACAAGACAGACAGGCCCCCCTCAGGCAGCTGCTGTCCTCTTGTTTGTTCCCTAACTTTTACGATACAATACCAGTTGGTCACGCTTGATGGACTGTTACCTAAGGCCTTAGCAGGAGGTCAAGTTTTGAGGGGAGGGGAAGGGGGGAGGGGCGAAGACGTTGGGGAGGGTGCGCACGATGAAAGACAGCTTTCTTTCGGTATATCCTTGTTTGTCGAAAATTGCATCCATGTTTTTGGGATGTGTGGAGCATCAACAGCCTCCAGCACTTGGTAGCGCGGATCACGCGACGCACGGATAAGGAATTGAACCAACGAAACGGGCGAAACCAGACCGATTTCGCACGCAGAACAATTCCGTACCTGGATTGAGCGTTATTAATAAATTTTACACTTACGCACTGTGACGATCACTGGAACTCACACTGAACGTCTTTGTTGCTAACTTGACTCACGTTCGAAGTCATTACTTGTACCACTACGTTGTCCAGAGCGATCCGAGAAGCCTTTTTGCCTTTGCTATTCCAGTCCAATTCCGGTAAGGCTACGAAAAAAAAATTAGTTGTTTCTCAGGCCCTGACTGGTGGTCAAATTTGCCCCTTGTCGGTGCTTTTTATTTGCTAGATCAAGTTAAATTTATTACCGTTACAAGGAAAAGCAATTCAGTTAGCTGAAAATAAGTATTATTTAGCCTAAATTAACCATTTTCAGCTCCGTAAAATTAAGTGTTTTGCAAGTTTTTCTGTAAAATTAAAACGCAAGTGTTTTGAGCAGTTGAAAGTAAGACTTGAGTTACTTCAAATAAAATAAAAAATAAAATAAAAAGCCAGGTGGCCTGGTTACTTTTTGAATGAAAATACCCCAGAAACAAACTTATTTCTTTTCACGGCCTAAAGGCTGGGTTTTTTTTTCTATCCAGAGCCTTGAAAGTCGGCTAGAACGCTTCTCATATCACTCTGGAGAACGTAGTGGCACAAATAATGGCTTTGAACGTGAGAAAATGATCCTTAAAGATGTTCGGTGTGAGTTCCAGTGATCGCCATAGCTCGTAAGTAAAAAAAAAAAATTGATAAAAAGGTTCAGTCCAGATACGGAATTGTTCTACGAAAGTGGTTCTTATTTCACCCCTTTCATTAAACATAGTTCACATTCTTTATCAGTGCGTGTCGTGTGATGCGCGCATCCAAGTCCCTTTGCTAAGCCTGCATGGCTCGAGTTTTCCACCAACAAATTCTAGTCAAAGTCTAGGATGTTCGTCAATCAATAAAATTAAGCTAGAGGCTTCGGGGAATTCGACTACCAAAATAATACCACAATTAATCATGCGTCATTAATCAAACGTTGATCATTTTCAGGGAAATAAATCAAGAATTAATGTATTTCCTTTTTTTTTTGGAGGGGGGGGGGGGGAATTTTGATTACCAAAAGCGAAAAAACAATGACTCTCCGGTCAGTCCGGAACCTCCCAACCGCCCCCCTCCCTATAAAAGGTTGGTTGCTATGGCATTATGTTTCAGCCCCCCAACAAATTTACCTTTTGAGTAAAACGGGTAAAAATGCAAAAATGTCGTTTTAACAGGTTTAAAATTCAACTTGAGACAATACCGAATTGAACGCTGTCCCGAGTCCACGAAAGGTACAGCCCCCCTTAAAAAGAATAATTATTATGTTTTAGTTGGTCAAAACTTTAATTTTTTAATAGCAAAAATATTTTTAAATGGATTGTTTGTCAATCCTCCTCACTTTTGGGCCGGTAGAATATTCCTTCTATAGGGTATGGTTTCCAACAGCATCAAACGAAGTACTGTCAAAAAATAAATTTTATTTTTGAACTGTTTAAAATACCATTTTTTGCATTTTCAGCCTTCCAGACATTGATTAAGATTCGTTAGGAAAGATGAAAACAAGCCAGACTGCGAAATTCATACACTAGCAATAATGTAGCAGAGTAAGCCACATAATTTTATACACTTACGTTTCGTCAAAGTGGCACGACCCGGATTCGAACTGACCACCCAATCCATCCCCAGATCATTGATAATAACGTCTTTATCACGAGTGATTAGTGATCTGGGGACAGATTGAGCCAGGGTTGTCAGTTCGAATCCAGATCACGCCACTCTACATAAAGTGTCGCTTACTATAGCCTACTACGCGATTTCTAACGTACGATTTTTCACTGTCTGGCTTGTTTGAACATCGAAGAATCCAAACCAGCAAATAGGTTGTTCAACACCCTAATCGTTACGTATACGTATGTTGTTGACACAAACATGGGAGTAATTCCACCACTGAAATTAGGGCCACCCATCAGGAAGCCCTTAGGCTGCGAGGGGAATCTTCGGGTAGGGGTGTAATTAGACCCTTGTTGCGTGCAAATGGCGGACCATTGCGTGACCATCCAAATAGGTCACCTATAGAACACTTTCTCCCCCTCTTGGAAGCCACTTTGAATTTACGTATTACCAATTGTTGAAAAGGTTTCAGAGAGTTTGGGAATCGTGGAACCGATTATACAAACATTTAGGGCGAGAACTGATAGTTGAGCCAATCGCACTAGGTCCACTTCTGATTTTTTACTCACTTTGCCCCTTAGGTAAAAATTACTTCGCACGCTTGTCCAGCTTTCCAGGTATCTAAATATGGCTTAGTAAAAAATTTCTAAAGTAAATTGTAGGCCAGTAATTACTCAAATGTAGTCCTAAACACACAAATATAGGCCCATTACCCAAATACAGGACTATAGTCACACATAATTTACAAGCCTAATTACTCAAATATAGCGGTAATCACACAAATATAGGTCTAATTACTCAACTATAGGGCTAGTCACACAAATACAGGCATAATTACCCAAATATAGGCTTAATCACACAAATATAGGCCTAATTACTCAAATTTAAGGCTAATCACACAAATATAAGCCATATTACGTTTGGCGCCATCCAATAGTGTGCAAACATACTACTGCTGTAGTTCCCTATCCCAGTGTACGGGGTAAAAAAGAGTCCATATATTTAACTCAATCTTTTATCTAGGTCTTTGGTACTGAAGCACTTGGTCTCCGTAGCAGTAAGGACGCGTTTAGCAAATCTTTAACAGCTCAGTCTCGCACCGAAAGTACCTGGAGAGCGATCTACATCTGTTAATCTTATAAAGGGGTGACGACAAGATAAAGGAATACTTTTTCAATTTTCCCTGTCGTTTTAGACCTTTTGAGTTTCCAGTTGATAGAGCCAAACCGACGCCAGGCCAAGTTGAAACTTTAAATTTCAACCTACGAAGTTACGTATAATAATCATTCGCGAAAAGTGCCTCTGAGGGGGCTCTTTCACGCAACGTAATTTTTTTTTATTAGCTTACCTTTAAGTTAATGAGTGGTAATTGCGTGGTTGCTTCCCGCTTTTTTACGGAGCGCTTGCCTTTTGAGTTGACTGTATCTGGTAACCACGGCAACGAAGCGAAGAAGATGCTGGTCTCGTTGCTCGTATAGCACAATAAATGCAGTTAGCATGACGCCATCGATTTGTGACAACAAAAGTCAGAGACGGACTGCGTTCTAAATGCCCAACATCCGATGGTTTGTTTTCGATTCGGCAAAGCCACAATTGGTTACACGTTAAAAAAAATGGTGTGCGATGCTTTCTACCGTCGTTTGATAACATCTAAAAGGTCATTTTTTGTTTTAAAAAAAAATTAATGATTTATAATATTTATTTGTTGACGTATGTGCAAATCTTTTCGGACAAGCCAGTCAGTCGAATTGGTGGAAAAGAGAAAAAAAAAGTGTTCTCAACAAGCTAGGCCAGCAAATCGCTTTCCGCAAGCGTAAAAGTGCTTCTCGCGTCATAAATGCCCCCTTAGTGTTTATAGTTGTTTTTCAAAGCATGCAGCCGAAAATTACTCGAGCTTACATAACAAATTACTATTTCTTTTTAGAGCTCCCGCCACCACCACCACTACCTTCGTCTCTAGACTTTTTTTTAAGACCGCGAAGAAGAAATGTTGAGAGATGACAGGAGGGGTGAAATACGTAGCTAATGAGCCGTTTGGACCTTCTAGAAGAAAAAAACAGTTCCTTTGAATAGGACGTAGCTGAAGACAAAGAAAGACGGTGTGCTTTTTTAATGAGACGGGCTTTTGACATCTAACGAATCGTAACCATCTCTCCCGAAATAACCGAGTGGGGGAACGGGGGGGGGGGGCGCTTAAGAGGGATACGTCGAGAGTAGGAGGGCATACAGTTAATATCGGGACTATTTTTTCCCTATTAGGAAGAACAGTGCTGGCGCTTTACTATACTCGGCGTCACATGCAATTACTCGCTCAATTGAGTAGCAAGACCTACAGTTTGTAGTAACATTTACTAATAATCTTTAGACAGGCTAATTACGTAGCAAGGACAAAATAAGCCAAGTATAACCCCAGTTATTTTTACGTTAGGCATAGAGTTGTAACAAAAAATCACTATGGAACCCACGAAGGCGATTGGGTGAACTAGCAATTTTCTCCCCTTAGCTCAGGGGGGGGGGGGGGGTCTAGGAATTTATGGCGAGGGGGGAGGAGGGAAGGAGCAGAGACTTTGAGAAACTTTTTTAAAATATGCATTATGTACTTCGCTCCACCGCCGACTGGGGTGCATTCTCCCTCCCCAATAGTGGGTATTTAATTGGGGGTACCCCCCCCCCCCCAAAATTTCGGTCGTGGCAATAGTTGGATTGGATGGGCCAAATTTTTGCATTCATGTCGGCTTTTGGCGCCTTCGAATTACCTGATGTCGGCGAACACACCTGGGTTCGAGTCCCAGTTGGGGCAGCTGTCTTTTCTTGCTTTCTCAGATGAGTATATCTGTATCCTCACAAGACTGTTTGTTTCGTTTACCCTTTAAGACCCACCTTACTCTGATGTATGTAGCAGCACATAAGAAGTAAGGTAATTCGTGGGTAATAGGACTTCTAAGGAGGAGGAGGAGGGGAGGGGGGGCGGTTTCACCCCCCCCCCGTACTTCCGCCACTGCCCTAGCTTATTACGATATAGGTGGTTCCTCCCGTGCCAACCTCTCAAACATAAACATAATTCAACCCTTGCGTAAACTCACTTCTAACTACAGTTGTTTGGAGTCTCTGATACCCCCTTGAGGTCTAAGGAAGCCTTGAAAGAAGCCGTCAAACAGCTTAGTGTTACGTCCAACCAGAATAGCATGAGACTGTCATATCATCAGATTTTTAAAGGAATGAGGCTGCGTGTGACAAACATTAACGATTTAGAAGTCACACTCACACTTCAAGGGCTTTCTTGGACCTTACAGTGTCAGTATTCATTTTGAACTGTGGACTGTGAGTGCCAAGGAACCCTTGGACTGACCTCCAAATTTGTTAGTGGGAGGACTACAAAAACAAAAAAAAGAGAATGGACAGAGCCGGGGGGGGGGGGGGGGGCCGCTAAAAATGAAAAAAAAAACTCCGGGTTGGTTAGTGCAGCCCACCAGATACTTCGCTCCAGCCCTTCACTCATATCCGAGGCATTTATTACATTTAACTTTCCCCGCTTTCAGATGTTTCTTTCTGTCATTCGTGACAGCTCGATGTCCCCCCCCCCACCTCCCCAAGTCCCCCTTCAACGCCATGAACCCTCCCCTTCTACCACCTCCCCTACGCAATCCAAACACACCCTCCACAAATGCACACTAAAAAAAGAAACATGAAAGGGCAAAAAAAAAACATCAATCCCCCCCTGGCATCTAAACGGGCAATCGAGTACTGGGGTAATAATATTCCAATCTTTTATCCCACCCCACCCCATCCCACCGCGGCAACTCCCCCATCATCCCTTCCTCTCTCCCACCCCACCCTCCTTCCGCATTAGCCCGTTACGAGGATCACGTGATATTTCTCTTTCCTGTTCCACTCCGTCATGTTAGTCCTACTAAACTCGCCGAGTTCATTGACCTCCAACATCGCAGGAGCAGGCAAAGCTATGCAGCACAGCGTTCCAAAACCGAACCGCACTAACACACATAATGCTGCTCCCGTTACACTCTCCGCACCACGTGACCGACTGACGGAGAATCGCTAGCAGCGCGAGCTGCTGCTGCTGCCTGGTTACCAAGGCAACGGAACAAGGCATCATCATCATCATCATGGTCATAATCGGCGTTAAAGCAGAAACGACGCAGCAAACGCAGTGAAGAAACCGGCAAACCCGACTAATTTTATCGAAGGATGGTTTTTTTTTAAACATTCGAAAACTTCACGCGCATGTAAAACCAACATTCGCACTCAGGGGTACAATGTGAATATGGCTATAGAGCAGTGACACGACGTAGTATTATTGTATATAACTCTATGCTGGAGCCTTAATGGGTTAGCTGCAAGGGGCACTGCAGAGAGAAACAGAAGGGCGTCATACTGAAGCCGATGCTGTGAAGAGTGACTTCTTAAGACCTAAAACGCGCGATTTTTGTTGTTGGAGAAAACAACGTTATTTTAAGCCTAAGAAAACCGCTCTTCCGTTGTTTTTCCCTCCATTTTTATGTAGTGCACCTTGTAGTTATGCCCTGCAAAACCCATACTTGGAGCCAATATGGCGCAAATGTCACTGCTCTATAGTAAAGTGGATTAAACAAAGCCACTTACGGTGCTTGTTAGAATCATTCCAAGATGAACCCAAAGTCAGAACGCACTTTCACTCTCAAATCCATTCGAAACACTTGATCCCCCGCCCCAACTACCTGAAATACAAACTCTTCATACCCTCTCGAATGATCTAAAATCCTTCTGCCTTCGCCCCTCCGATTTATTTTTCCTTTACTTATTAAAGGGATATACCTCCCAGCGCCATTTTTCTCGATCCATCACATCAAGTACGGTCCCAAAGGTCTATTTACTTACCATTAGTCTTTCCCTTGCTAAAAAAAACCGTTTTAAAATGTGGCGTTTAGGAGATTTTCTGTTGAATATTGTTAACTATATTTAAGAAAGACCCGTAACTATATGATGCATATAGTACAATAATCATGACGTTTCATCTCTGTGTGCACACTACTAATTTTCTAATAATAACCGTGAGATCTAAAATCTACTAACTAATGCGGTAAAAATTAAAATTAATTATTCCAATAGATCTCCGAAGCAAAATTATTAGACACTAGCCTAGAAAATTTTAATGGTGATTTTAAAATAAGTGAATCATTCCGGTTTGTGACGATACAATCGTTGACTTGATTCTGTCTCGTGTACTATATACAAAGCCAACCGAGACAGCAGCTATGCGAGGAACGCAGCTCCCACCCCAGCCGACCTTGGCGCTGTAATTGCTCGGATGATGATCTGCGCGTCGATGTAATTTGGCACGCGGAAGTCACGTTACAAGGCAGGCCGGGTATCCCTTTAAGGTGAATGCATTTTTGTAGTAGTGTAACAAACCGCCGAGCTGAATCAAAACCTTAATACTGTGCAACACTCCTCGCCCCTCTTAAAGGTTGGCTTTCCTGTCTGGTTCAGTTTTGCAACATTATTTTAAACGTGTGTAGGCCTAAATGTTGCAAAGGAATTCATTTTGCCATTTTTCCCCCTCGTCAGAAAGTGGTTTGCTACATTCACTCTAAGCTGTGTAAATGTTTTGAAAGCTATTTCGCGTACGGTGAACGAAATAAGTGAGAGGGGTACGTCCTTATAACGAAATTATTTTTATCTACTGCTGTTTCAACAGAGTTCAAACAATTCAATTCAACTTGAAATCGCGGCCTACATTCTCATGATCGTCGTAGCATATGAAAGATCCTAGGAACTTCTTAGCAAAATTATCCCTCTCCACTCCGCATAATCTTTAGCAACTGAAAAAGACCGTCGTTAATCAGAATATTTCCCCCCATTTTTTTTTTTGCATCACTGTCCACAACGGTTTGCCAGACGGAATAATAAACAACTTTCTAACCCCCAACTCCATTCCCCTCCCATTTCTCAATGCAATGGCTGTTCCCCGCAAGTCGCAAGATAGATTACACAGCTATTGACCGACGTGATCAAATTAGCCATTTACTTGCCTAGACCCCCTAGTGTGCCCTAGAAACCAATCCAACTGCAGCCTGGGACAAGCAGAAATGTCATTTTGTCAACCTGGAGAAAGTCGCCGTGTAAAGGACCCTTGGATTCTGGTCCATTTCAAAGGGAAAAAA
>JAHWFP010213761.1:0-12682 GCA_023313725.1 Lithobius niger | reverse complement strand
CATTAACTGGGCGTTTAATACGCGATTTACGGTAAGGGAACTTAATTAACTTAGTTTTTCTTTGCGTAGGAAATTGACGGCAAAGCCCTTACACTCCTGAACAGCGACATGATGATGAAGTACATGGGGCTAAAGCTGGGCCCGGCTCTCAAGATCTGTCATCTTATCGACAAATTGAAGAATAAGAGACACTAAAATGTGGCAGGTTTGGAAGAGACCTGCCGTGAGAACAGCCACGAAGACGACAGATCGGTTTGAGCTAGCTTTGCGCCAATTTTAAACGACTGTGACGGTGAAGAAAATGCAACTTCTCAGCGGTCGTTAAAATATTTCTGGAGCTGTAAAAAGGAACAGGAAAGTTTGTTCCAATGCAAGCATATCGTCTGATAGTAGCCTGGGGCTTTAAGCACGTTGCTGGGTTCCCGTGCCTTGAAATAATCCCAGTCTAACCTATTGTGTTTTGAGCAATGAAAAACAGTAAAGGAGGTTTCTGTCATTTTTGAAATGTGCAAACTTTACTTCTAAAAAAAAAAAAGAGAGGCTTTAACATTGACTGCTTTGTTTTCTGCAGGGAATAATTTTGTACAGTAACAGATGCGATTTAAAAGAGTATTGTACTTAACCTTGTCCACAACTCGAGCAATTGACAATAACGATTCGTGGATGGACAGCAAGTTGAGTATAGACTCAAAAAAGGAAGAAAAAACCCTCGTGATCAAATGGCTGCCATTGGCAATTGTTTTATGTTAACCATATTAGTTTTGAGCTACGTTAAGGCTCAGCCGACGCTCATCCTCACCTATACCTCCGCGTAGTTATCAATCATAGTCAATCCCAAAAAAACCTTCGAGACAAAAGGTTTTTTTTTCCATTTTCAGAAATTTGTTGGTAAACGATCTTTATGTTACTTAATATAAAATTTAATAACAGAAATGAAAACGAGTGGCAGGCTTTGTGAACAAGGACTTGGTTTATTGCTAAATAACTTTGAAGTGACTGAAGTTATTTGTTTGTGATTTGAACGGTGCACCATTTGAAAGCATCTCTCGGAAAACTCTTCGGATGCTGTTTTTGGATCATAAAAAAAAGTGCTGATTTTGGCAAAGTTATCGCCCAAAAAAATACTTTTGTTTTTTTTACGAATCTGCTACTTGTTTTTTTTTTACGAATCTGCTAGCTGGTCCAATACTTGTAGTATTGGCTGAGCCTTTAATCTATTTTTGTTGTTGTTGTATAAACTTGTTTAAAATGCTTGGATCTATACAAGCGCCACGGGAACCCGGCATACATCGTAGAAGCTTTTGTTTGTATCTTGATGCCCAGCATGGAGAAGCAGTTAAACTAGTCTATTATTACCATTATCCTATAATATTGACGAACACTTGGTACGCCGAAAATGTAGTAGTACATTTTTAACTTTTAATATATTATTTTAATGGTTCTTTTATCCTAATTGTGAAACATAGGCACAATATGAATGCCAACTTAAGAAGGTGAGGTAACAAGGTGACGTATCCTGCTGTACATTATTTTCTTGGTTACATGAGTCCTGAAGTAAGCCCAGTGCAATTTCCACGACCTATTTATGTGTATGATGACCTGTTTATTGCTGTAAATACTGTTTGTTAACTCTTCTGTTTCGTAGTGTTTATGATTGTATAACTTCTATTGAAATATATTGTGACGAGTGATTTGTAGGATTGTGTCCCATTGGATTTTAATGAAGAACTGTTTAATAAGGCTATCCGATACCGACGCCTATCACAAAAGGTTAAATTTGATGATATATTGAAAATAAAGGGCAATTTGTAGCTAGGCTATTTTTGGTCTTACTGTCCGAATGTTAGATAAAATAAGTAAAACATGGGGCACAACTTTTAGTTTTAGTGCTACACGAGTAGGCATGGTGATCCGACTACTCTTTATTTTTGGGATTAATTTTTGGTTTTTGCTTAATATTTAATGACTTGGTTTAGCAACATTAGAAAGTTTTTGAAAAATGATAAAAATTGTGTTGTGGAACATCAGAATCGGTTAGTTTTTGGCAAAATTATTAAAAAAACGACATACAGCCAATGCTACATTCCGTTACCGATCAAATAGCTGTAATATTGGCCCCGATATCGAAGAGCCTTACTGTATAATTTTTTTAATGATGGAACGACAAATTAAGGTTAATTTTCCTTTGTTTGAATACGTAATTTTTAAGATTGCTTATCCTGTAACTCTGACAGGAATTGTCCTTTTTGTGTTAGCCATTACTTTGAGTTGCTTCATATTTACTTTACAGACTTAAGTATTTACCCAAGTGTACTAGAGCGTGCTTGTGTGTATACACGTATGTAGGGCATTCATTTTTCCTATCGTGTTGGTTTATCATATTATTAGATTTATCTCCAGAGATTATCTTCCGGTTTTATTACGTTTTAGCCATTAGTAAGACTGGATTTGACATATAATGTCTCCTGCATTTTGTAACAACAGAATGATCATCTCTTCGGTGAACGCAACACATCTGTGGATACAGATTAGGATAGTTAATAAAAATTGTCCTATAAAAGTATATCTTTGAATTTGAGACACCGATACGCTTCTTACAAATAACAAACTTCAAACCAATTTAAATAAATAGCTTAGTTAAGTTAGCACTAGCCAAGAAAGAACATTCAGGTACTTGAATACAATATTTATGTAAGTGAATCTTTGCTTCAAGGTAAACTGATTTCTTTGATTAGCAACATCAACGCAAAACGATCTGAAAAAATAAAGTAATCCTGTCTGTTTGCCACATTTTCGGTTTCGATACCCACCTAAGAAAAAAGGTCAAATCTGCAATGATCTGTTTGGTATATCCTTGGATTTATGTAAAGTAGTACAGGTTCTTACCAGGTATGTATACATATATTTCTGTTATTTGCATACGTTTTCTCTGGAAGTGGTTTCTCTCGACGATTGTGGCACGAATTTGGGAAGGAATTTCACATCAGCTGCATGCCGAGCTTACGTAAAGCAAGCAGTCCAGGGTTCGTACGAAAGCTGGGAAAGTCTTTAATGTAGTATGCCTTTGTCAAAGCCTCAAAAAGTATGCAAGTTTGACTGATTGTCATTGGGCTGAATGGACAGACCAGCTGGAATTTGCTGTCGGTCTCCGCTTCGCCAGTTGAAGAAAGAAAAAAAATTGCATAGAACCCATGCAGATTTTCCCCCTTAGCCTACAATGTTCTCTCCTCTTCCCCGATTTGTATTGTTCGGGGTGTTAGCGCATTGGCATGTTAAAAAAGGTAGTGAAATTCAGCATCAAAATTGAAATACTGAGCCTGGAAAATAATACTTCCGAGACTGGAAAAGGCCTGGAATTTGGTTTTGATGATTATGCAAGAACCCTGGCAGTTGTCATTTGTTGTGATACAGAGCGTGGATTGAATGTTACTTCTTTAGAGTAAACCACTTGAAATGTTCAGTAATTTGATGGTTAATATTTACCATCTGTTGGTAAGATGTGCAGCAACAGAAAAACGTGGTGTTAAATCATATGAAAAATGGTTAGTCTGGAAAAAAAATTGTTACAAAACAAAATATGGTTAACTCAGCAGATGTAATGGGAAGGGGTGGGGGGAGAGAAGAGAATTACTGCTGGTTTGTTGTTTTCATATTTTAACGTGCACTACAAAGGTATTTTAACAGCCCTCCTACTAGCTGTTTGCACCATCAGACTATTTCTGGATTCCCAGGATTCGATCGGACATCCTCATTTTGTTCAGGGGGCTTATCACAAGTGCATTGTAATTTGCATTTTTACGATTCACGTGGTGGCATGCAGCTGTTTGGAGGCAAAACAGCAAGTCAAGTCACGATGTGTTTCTGATGGCCATACTACTATTACTGCTCTCCAGTGCACACAGAATTAAATGTATAAACTATTGTGGCAAGTATGTAAAAAAAATTTTTGCCTCTTTCTGTGATGAAAACAAAATTCTGAAATAAAACACTTCGAAAGTTTGTAAGTACTTGGTATCATAATCCTATTTATGTTCTAGTTTGCCTTACGCTCGTGCCCAGTCTTAACATTTTTCTACACTTTTAACTATTCTATGCAGTTTCGAACCAGTGCTACTTAGCACCTAAGCAGCAACAATCATGTGAAGTAACTGTTATTGGTTTTAAAATTAAGTTTATACCCCAACCTTCACTTGCGGCTGCTCGTAATATTGCTTTGGACCCCATTCTTCCGTTTACAACTGCTTGTCGCCAACATTCATGAATGTGTATTGGGCAGCACTTCTTATCTGATAATAAACATTAAAATTACTTACCCATTTTCAATTCCTTACCATGTAGAAGCTTGTAGAAGCTTTTTTTCAACGATTAATGGTGCTATTTGGTTTAAGAACTTATTATCTTGAGCTAACTCTTCAGTTATGAAAAGAAAAAAAAGCTGGTACCATACTGAAACATTTGGCTGCATAGCAGTTGTTAGCTTCGCAGTAAAGCAACCCATTTGTTTCTAGATGATGTTTCCGCAACAGATTTTTTTTTGTGTTTTTTTTTCTCGTTAGTTGCTGCGTGGGCTAGTTACACTATAAAGGAAGTCTCCAAATGCTGAATTTCCATTGCCATTTGTGGAGTGGTAACCGAAGGCTTGCCGTTAAAAAGCAATGTGTAGTAATTAGTACGAAGCATTGCTGTAGTGTAAGCTGAAGGCATTACATTCAAAATTAAAAGAAAACTGAAGAATGAATTTGGCAGTTGAAAATTCGTAAGACCAATGTCACGGTAATGTAATATTGTATCTGGCTTCTTTGGTGAGTTGAACTAGGAAGTTTTGTTTTAGGCCAATTTACTGCTTTCATCAGACCTGATGTGAGCCGTTCAAGCAAGAACTTGTATGTAATTCCAGTTATTAGCAAAATCATTTTACTTTTTGTCTACATTTTGGCTAAAAAAAAAAAAAATTTTAACTATGTGGCCATAGATGGTTGTCGAATTTTGTTTTCAGCCTGTTGTGGGTTTTTATCAGGCATAAGGAGACGACCACTCGATTGTGCGTTCTCACCTTGTTCTCTAGAACCCTTCACAAATGTCGCGAACCACATTGGGACTTTCCTTCTGCCACAGTAAATTAGCTTTTCAAAATTATAAGCTTGGCATGCCAAGCTGCAGACAAATTTATAATTTTCTTGTGGTCTTGAGTTTTAATTTAAAAATCAAAATATAATAGCGATGTTTACAGGGATTACATGATGTATAAAACAAGGAATTATTTGTTGAAATCTTAGTTATAGACTTGTATCACCATTCCACCTTACTTAGTGCATTTCTTTTCATCTCTCATTCTTTAGCTCGGCTGAAATGATCATGTTCGTTTGTAACAACTTCACCACCTGACACATGTTAATACAATTATTGATTCCTTAAAGAGGCTTTAAAGTTGTATTCACGTACAGTTCATACATATTTTGTCATTTTGGTTTATCGCTCCCGTCCTTT
The DNA here is from genome assembly GCA_023313725.1 of Lithobius niger. Classification (NCBI taxonomy): domain Eukaryota; kingdom Metazoa; phylum Arthropoda; class Chilopoda; order Lithobiomorpha; family Lithobiidae; genus Lithobius; species Lithobius niger. The sequence goes on along the minus strand of JAHWFP010213761.1, from coordinate 7,195 downwards.
TTATGGAATTTTTGCCATACAGAATTAAGAAATATGTTAGAATTCCGTCCCCAATAAGGAATAAATGCACAATGATGTGAATTGTAGCTTTATTATTTTAATGCAAGTTTCCTGCAGAAATAACAGATAAGTTAAGATGAACACTCAGGAAATTGCTGTCTTTGGCTACAACGGGCATCGGAGGATTGGCAGCGGATGTCAACACTTCAGAAGTCCACAATTACTACATTTAGTGATAGATGCATCAATGGCCAAATTCTCGACACCAAACATTAAGCCTATAAGAATTTTAGATTCTATTTATGAGAAATCATAATTATAATTATTTTTGACTCCTTGAATTTAGGTGTACAGAAATTTCAAGTTTTCTTTCCCACATCCTTACAATTTATTTTTGATTGTATGAAGAATGTAATTGGAATCGACATTTTAGCCCATTAGGTTGTCTTTTTTTATCGAATTTCCATACATCTTTACAGGTGGTTTCGTGCACGTTAAAAAAATATTGTAGATGTGAAGGATATTTAGCAGAAATGCTCTATAGTTTAAAATATATCGCTATGGTCAATACAGTGAAAACATCGAATAGTCATAAAAAGAACACCAAAAAGTTCGCTTAAATTCACTTCAAGGACACCTACTTCGTCCTGCAAATTTTCGACATACCTCAGATGTCTTCTTCAGGCCTTGAGGATGTTCGGACTTTGAACTACATCTTTCTTTCTGACCACTTTAGCATGAGGGCGGCCAAATTCAAATGCTAAAGTGGTCAGAACAAGTTCGAATGCACAAGTGGTCAGAAAGAAAGATGTAGTTCAAAGTCCGAACATCCTCAAGGCCTGAAGAAGACACCTCAAGGCGTGAAAAAGACATCTGAGGGATGTCGAAAATTTGCAGGACGAAGTAGGTGTCCTTGAAGTTAATTTAAGCGAACTTTTTGGTGTTCTTTTTATGAATATGCTCTATAGTGGTTTCACAGCTCGGAATTTGCGATTGCGTTCATCACGTTGTGTGCCGTAGATCATGTTGCGGAAAACCTGATGTTTTATTCTGTAAAAATTCCGCCTTTGTCAAAAGTTTTTCCTGCCTGTAGTACCCTGTACATTTTCGTTGTACCAAGCAGGTTAAATCAACAAAATAAAGCTACAATACATTACGTTGCATGCCAAACTGTTTTGTTTTCGATGCTGCAATTATTTGCACTGCGAAATAAGACTGCTCTGGTCTGCAAAAAGGTGAATATTATTGACCCCCCCCCCCTCCAAAAAAAAAGCCGTACTATTAATTAAAATTACCACTTCATAGCCTGCTTTAAGTCCATTTTATGTTGTGTTAGTGATTGATTTCTTGTCTGTTGCTTTTACTTTTTATTGCTCTAGTTGTACCTTCTCATTCCAGTTAAGTCTTTTATTGTAATTATTTATTTTTGAACGGGTTTCAAAATTTTTTAGTTGTTTTCATTTTTAGAATGTGAACTGTTTGTATGTTTTTATCTTGAATATTGCATTGTGCAGGGCATAAAGATGTCTAGGTTCAACGTATTATTAAAAATGGATAACATCAAGCTGCGTCACGTAAATTTGAAGTTTTGTGTCTGTTTATTCTCTGCACTTTGGGATGTAATCTAGATCAGGGAAACCACAACGAATTAATTTTCATTGTGACAAGCTTGGTTTAGGAGTCGACAACAAGATTGAGGTCGGGACGTCAGAGAAGGTGAAAATATCAGGTATCAGTAAGCTCTTGAATAAAATGTTTGATTGGTGTCTTGCAACATTAAAACCGGTTAATTACTGGCAAAGTCCTTGAAAAAAGCGTCATTTTATCAAATAGCTGATCCAGTTGTCAATCTTGGTGTCTGCTGATGCAAACTCCTCCCTAGAGACATGTGGAAAAATAAAAGTTCTGGCTCGTTGACCTTGCCAACTACCTCCGTAGTTTCCTTGTCTAGGCCCGCGTGTCTTTCTAACATTAATTGTACAAGAATTGGCAAGACAGAAAAGTCTGATAATCGTTTTCCAACAAGTAAAAATAAATTGTACACTCAATGATGTATGCCCCCACCCCACCCAAAAAAAAAAAAAAACCTGTCGTGGCTGTTTATCCTGTTCGGTTGAGTATGCAACCATTACCATGTGGAAGGGACAATATCCTAACAAAGCTAACCCCAGCTTGGGGAAAGGGAAGTGCATATCATAGTTTAAAAGATAAATTTTGGAGGAAACTTGCAGCTTACCTGGGAATGAATAATTAAATCAAAGGGTACATTAATGTACTTTGTAATTTAGTCCTTAGACTTGTCGCAAAACAACTTAAGAGCCACCAAAAACAAACTGGTATCTAATTTAAGCCTATTTTAACATGTCATTTTCTTTGAGGTGCTGTGTTCATGGTAGTTAATAGTTATAGTTGTTTGGCTTACTTTTTTTTTTTTTTGAGGCTCATAAACTGCAACTAACCACACAGTGTCCACAAAAAACAGTGCCGATTTTAAAAAAAAAAAATTATTTTATCCCTAGAATACCTTAACCAATTAAATTTTTGAATTATATGTCCGTTTAAGATGAAAATTCTCTGAATGCTGTCTTACCCTAGACTTCAAGTTGTTTTAAGAGCCGCGCATGCACATTCCTCCCATAAAAGCGCCAAGGCACGGCAGGTCGCTATTTTTTATTCTCTAGTGGCCTTTGTGTTTAGACACGCTTTCGTAAGCCCTTTCGTCCTTTCATCAGGACCTTCGATCGCCTCTTGCCCAGCTCGTCGTGCTTGTCATCCGGCCTCCTGCTCGGCTCTCAATGGTACCACAACCTTTCGTCAGCAGCTTCCCTGGACCTGTCGTCTGAAGCGTTTCTAAACCTATCTTCCGAAGACCCGTCGTTCTTATCTCCCTCATTGTCGTTAATCCTCCACTCTATCAGCAACAATGCGTCAAGCTCAGTTTACTAGGTGCAACACATTAGGATTGGCTGGACCTTGAAGATTCATAAGGGGAACCTTCTGTGCCAAATAATGCTGTATTGCAGTCTGTTCAAGACACCGAAGGTGATTGTCTCGTGCATTATTCGAGCACACCAGTGTTGTCCCCCAGTAAAACTCGTGCTCATGCATTCTTCAAGGAACAGCTATTCTTAATGTAATAACAGCTTTATTACCAAAAACAAATGGTAAAAGGAAACTGGAAGGGATAAAACATTACCCTCTAACACCAGCCCCTACTAATTTTAAACGATATTTTCAAAATCTAGACCCATTGGGCTGCGTCGTCGAAACGTTAGTGATTAAAAATTAAAGTACAGATATAAGATCAAAAACACTTTAAAAACATGGAAATATCAACTTTTTTGAGACCCCGTTTGAACTGATGAAGACTATGCGACATCACCAACTCGGACGTCCATGGCTGTACTACATGGTTTTAGAAGAAGACCTGGCAAACCGTGGAAGATCGACCCACATAAGGCCACGCTCACGTGTTGTTTTCGAACTTGACTTGAAAGCAGACAACGTAAACAAAAAATATGTAGCTAACTAGTTAAAAAAAAACCACTTTCATTGTGCCCGATGAAACCACTTTCATTGTGCCCGATGAAGCAGACAACGTAAACAAAAAATATGTAGCTAACTAGTTAAAAAAAAACCACTTTCATTGTGCCCGATGAAACCACTTTCATTGTGCCCGATGAAGACAAACAGCTTAGTTGTCGAAAATTAGCAGTTAAAAAATGTGTCTCCAGTTTTGTAAGTGTGCGTCCACCCACCCTCCCCTACTTTCGGGCTCCACCTTGCTAGCCTTCATCACACTATTATTGCTAGCTACGTTAACACATTGAGGTGGGGAGGGGTTTGGTTTAAACCAGATGACTTCATAAAGCAATTTTTTGTTTGAATTGCTACCCCTGACCAGACGCTCAGCACAACAATCATTCCCTTTCAAAACCGCTACAGCTTTTCTTTCCTAGTTATTCATTATTTTTACACAAACGAACACCGATGTGTTAACATGTTAAGTTGTCACATCAGTTAATGCCATCAATCCACTGTTCTTCATCCATATTCAATTCGAGAATTGAATGTATTGCACTGGAATAAGTTGTGATTTTGAGCTTAAGACTCTTGATCGACTTTCAGAGAGCAGTGAAACAGTCATCCCTTCGATGCAGTTGGTTAAAACGTCAGCAGGCATTGATCAACAAAGCAAGACATCTGGAGCCATCGGCTGTGAAGGCCGGCCGGGAAGGTGGACGGGCTAGGAGCAATGCAGGCGTGCAGCTTTGATTCAGTGCACACGCATCCCTTCTTTCCACATGAGCGGTCTTAGAGCACCTGGGACCGGCCGAACGCATTGCGGTGTGGGGGCCTCGTGTGCGGTGACTCAATCGGTGTTTTAAGAAAATCTAGCCTTGATAGACGGTGACTCGTCTAGTGGCACGGTCGGGAATAGTGGGACACAACCGGCAAATCCGAGGTTGAACCACGACCACTGGAAAGAGCCTCTCCATCTTCCTGAGCCGAATTCAAAATTGCGTAGAAAAGACCAGGAACAGGATCCATTATCGGCATAGAAGAGCGTAGAATTCGCAAGAACAAAACTGCAGTCACGCGGAGTGATCATGCGACAATCGTCAAGTAGTAGTAGACGTCGGTCGGCGCTGGCTCCAAGCCTCGTTCTTGTGCTTTCGCTTCCACAGGCAGAAGCAGAACTTCCATCAAGCCTTTCGGTCAGTTGACGCCTTCAGAAGAAGACTTTTCGCTCGCGGTTGAGACGCCTTTCGTTTCCAGGTGGAAACCCTATTCAGCCAAGCAGAAAACCTTTCGCTTCCAGTTCTTGAAATCAACTATAGAGTTAATTGCACACAGTGCACTGTAGAGAGAAAACGAGCATACGTCTAAGGGGAAAAAAAAAAGTACCTTGTTTTACAGAAGTTTATCACTGAAAAGCAACATGCGGGCGGGCGGCTGGCTTTTTTTTTTATACCAAGGCCATGCAAAAAAAGTTGTTTGTTTACGGGCAAGGTTGCAAGTTGAAGCACCAGGCATTTTATTTTATTTTATTTTTTATTTAATTTAACTGACCACATTCCTTTGATGTGTACCTAGCTCAAGACAAAGAGTTTCCATCAGCCTAAAAAAGAATAATATTCTGCTAATATGTTATTTAAGTCATATAGCATTACAACTATTTTAGTTTTTGCCAAATAACTTCTTGGTGGTTTGAGCTAAAGGCTTGAAATTAGCACCATTGAAAAGCTCGTTTCGAGCCGGTTAAAATGGTATACTGGAATGTCAAAAACGGTCAAAATCTGGTGAAAATATGATTTTTAGCGGGTGGACCAAGATTGAGATAAAAAATTTTGACCCGCGATAATTTAAGGCACCCGCACGCGCCTGTAAACCAAACAATTAACTTTGCATGGCCCAAAATTTAGCTTTTACAGGTGAGAAAATTTTTTTTTTGCTAGGTTGACATAAAATTTAATCTAGGCCTACATTTTTTCCTTTCTGTTCAAATCAAGCTCTTTTTTCTGATGAGCTTTGTAAATCTATTGTCAATATCGCAAAATGTACACAATGGATAGATGTTTTTGTCTATTGTTGGTAGATCTCGTGCACCCCGCTTGTTTTAAAAGGGAAGCGAAGTCAAAAAAAAATTCACGCGCACTTATTTTGGAGACACGGGCGCTCCTGTAAAACAAAGGTTTTTTTTTTATTTGCCCCAACCCAGACAACGACTAAACAATAAAAGATACTAAAGGGGTTGGGGAGCTGACAGGTGATTGGTTGTTTTTAACCTCTAGAGGGAGAATGCGTTCAAGAATTCCAAATTTACAGGTAATGTAAGTTTCCTTAGCTATAGAAACCAGTAGCTTAACTTAAGCTGTATCCCAAGTCTTGTGTGTATTGTGTACATAGGTCAGCAACACGATTCAATTCCGTGTCTCCTTGGGTCGGAGACTATGGCCCTGCCCACAAGACTGTACATGGCTTGCCTCCCGGGTAATCTTAATTCAACTCAGTTTTCACACTTGGCCTTAATTTTTTTTTTTTTCTTGTGTGCTTTTACCCCTCTGGCACTCAAGGGGCTCAAAACATCCTAACACAAATAATGTTCGCCAAAAAAAAGAACTCGACTGGTTACAAATTCAATTCAGCTTTGCTCACACATTCATAATTCAGTACAACCTTTCTCACAGGCCATTGACAGAGCACAGTGGGGTTAAACATACTGGGCAACACCTATACTTTTCGGTAATCTTAAAAAGAGTTCTGATAAGTTACACGAAGGCAATTTTTCAAGTTTAGTATATTTAACCATTTTTATACTAAATCACACAATTTCATAGTTTACATAATTACGCTTCCAAAATTAAATAAAAAGTCCCGAGTGGCATTTCTTCACTATTAAAGAGCAGCCAACCGTTCGGCCAATTCGTCTTTCTTCTGAACCAGTTCAGAATACCGTTTCTGCAAGGCTTTTTCACGGTCAGTCTGGCGGCTGACATCCTCTGTCAAAGACTAAATATTAACAAAAAATGAAAACAATCATTAATTAATATGGCCACATTAATATGTCTTGTTAGTATTTCTTGTTATTATAGGCTAAAAATACTAATTTAAGAATTAAAATTCCATATTTGCAAAGTTATCAAGAGAAAAATCAATACTGAAATGAAAATAAAGAGTTCTTGTATTCATATTTTTTTGTTATAAAAAATTAGGTTTTCTACACCCGTTAAGTAAAACCATCACTCACCTCCATTCGTTTGGGAACGGCCGTCGTTTCATGATCCTGAAGTGACTTGAATGTACGCAGTTCCAGTTGTAGCTGTTCAGTCTGTTCGTAGAAGTCTTGGATTTGTTTGATTAGAGCCTGGGCTCGGGACTGAAACAATTACCAACAAATAACAATGTTTAAGGTCTGGCAATTTTCTTAGTTTTGGTCTCCTTTTCATTGCATGGGGCTTCGATCACGACAAGTTTACTGTTAGGTGCAGTGGTTAAGTTCTACAGCCAAACTAACATTGGCTAATTTCAAATCTCCAGCACAGGTTTAGCCCCATCTTCCCACAGAAGATTTATGGCACATTAAGTTGGCTTGAAGGGAGTTTAAATTCTGGTCTACAACAAGCAAATTATTTCTTGTGCTTCTTTATGCTCGGACATGTGCACAACAAAAAAAGTCATCCACAATTGCTTT
>JAHWFP010213760.1:964-14589 GCA_023313725.1 Lithobius niger | reverse complement strand
TTTGCACCCCGTTATCATTTTAAGCTAACGGATGTATGTTTAAGATATTTGCATCCCGTTATCAAGTGTGGATATCAGCTCAAAGGCATCGTACAAAAAATAAAAAGAAATAAAACAATCACCAGTTGTAGCTCGGTAACATACGCCGCTCGGCGTAACATACGCCGTTCTAGCTGATTCACTTCGGCCCTAATAGTCAGCATTATTGAAGCAAGTGTTTGTTTCTAATTGTTAGAGCGCATATCCGTTCTCATTGTTGGGCGCTCGCCCTTTTTCTTTGCTACCGTGCCAAGAATGAGCCCACTCGCCCTTTTGCTGATTGTTTAACCTTCGTTTGTTTAATCATGATCCCTCATCAAGTCTGCACATTAGCAAAATATAAAAATAGTATATATATAATATAAAATAAAATAATATATAATATATATATGTATGTATATATAGATAGATGTTACGACGCTCCTAATAAAATTAATTTTAAGATGTCTGTCGTAGCATGGCCAGTAAATTATCCGGCTGGATCTGTAAGGATTTTGAGGGGTACAAAATATGGACGAATATGGACGATTAAGAAGCAACGTTGCTGGGTGCATTATTAAACTATGGAGGCATAGTCGTCAATCACTATGGCCAGTTGGTAGAGCACGGATTTTGTTCCTAGATGCAAACATCTATTGGCAATATAACTTTAATTATGCGTAGATTTGAGGATAAACTTTTATACGTATTTTAAATTTTTTTTTAAGTAATCACTTAGTCATAGTTATTTGCACTTCAAATAAATAGGGACCCGTTCATGTAGCCAGAAGGTGTTTCAAGGTGTCGAGGCAAGCTAACAAAACCTGGAGTTTGCTCCAACGGAAAGTTGCTAAGGGTCGCAACTTATAGATCTATGTAATGATTTCATTGTTGATAGGATTTCGTTGATTAATGAAACGATGTCATGAAATAGAATGGACTTCATCGTTGATAATGAAACTAAGACTGCTGTTTTCGGCGAAACTTTGCGTCGAACATCATTTCCGATGATGGTGTGTTGGTGGCACCATGCTCCCAAATTCACAGGTCTGACGTTTTTTTGTTCCGAGGTGGCTTTCAATCAGTTTTCGGTTGCGATCGCTCGCAACAGGTTGAAGCCAAAGCAAAATCTTTCAGACTGGACGGCCTGTCTGCGTTCCTGCTCCGAACCCTCTCTTCAGAAATAGGTTTCCTTTATTTAGACTCTTCTCGCTGTTTTCGGCAGGCAAAGTTGTCGGTCATGTAGAAGCAGGCCCAAGTTACCCCTATTGATAAGTAGGGGTGTGAGGGAACGGTCCCCTTAAAGACCGTGTAACTGTAAACCTATTGCACTGACGTGTGTGGCCTGTATAGGTTAAGGTATATCGAGCATCTTTAATGTTTTGGTCAACTACTTGGGGCGTTCTTGGTGTTTTGCCAGGACCAGTTTGGCTTTCTCCCTCGACTCTTAGATCTTCTGTTCACCAACTACTTTTGGCTCCAAAACGTTGGACAAGTTTTTTTGACCTTGGGGTCCCCTCGTGTTATTTGACTTCAAAAAAAGCATACAAATCACTTATCCATAGTAAACAACTTTTCAAACCGAATAGCTGTGGAATTGCAGATTGACTTAGGACCTTAAGGCTCACAGCCTTCCTCCATAGTCTTGCACAGAGGGTGCATATAGGGGGTTCCTAGTCACCTTGGTCGTCTAAAGCGTGAGTGGTCCCTCAGGGGATCTGTCCCTCCTTTCTGCCATTTTTGTAAACGATTTAATTCTTGGTAAGCATGGAACGTACGTGCAGCTATAAATTTGCTGATGACTTTTAAGGTTTGTGCCAAAATCAGCTGGTCCCCTTTTTTCCGAGACCTTGATCTAGTTATCCAAGATGTCGTCGCTTAGTGTGAACGCTGGCAACTCCCTCTCTCCACCCAGAAAGTGCCACACGTTTAATGTGGGCAGGAGTGATTTTGGCTACCTCTACAGCCTATGCCAGAAGCACTTGCCTTCATGTTCTGAAGTGAGGGACCTGGAAGTCTGGTTCGCAGGTGACCAGTAATCCTCAACGCACCGCAGCTTACCGCAGATCTGCAATTGTTAAGCGATGATTTATGTTCCAGGATATAGGAATTTTGGCCTGAGCATTTAAGGTCGATGTCAGGCCTCTTCTCGAGTACACAACCCCAGTCTGGTCTCCGTTCTTGGTGCGTGTCATTGTCATGATCGAAAAGGTACAGAGGCGATTTACTAAGGGTCTTCCCGTCTTTAAAGTTGCCCCTTACTCTGTGTGCTTGGCAAGACGAGTAAATTTGACCTGATCATTGCGTACAAAATTAAGCTGCCTTGACTGCCATCGGTATTTTTTCTCCATACGTTTAGTTAGGGTTTGGAATTCCCTTGATACAGCAACAGTTAATGCATGCTCCGTCAATTCTTCCGTCGTTTGCTAGATTCCTAACCTCTAGTCGAATTCTTGAAGCGTCCCCTTCCTCCACAGCGATGGCCAGGTGTACCTTTGTCCTGCGCACCCCAGAGGGTTCTAGTAATCGTGGCCCAAAGCCCTTCCGTGTCCGTCCACTCTTTTCAGATGATCCTAAATTATGCAGCCCCGCAATCAACAGTAAACAAAGTCGTTAAAGCGATTATTTCCTTAACCCTGCCACGGCTTATCATTGCTACATGGAAAAGTGGTAACAATTAACTTCCTTTTAAATGAAAAAAAAAAAGCATTACGGAGGCATTGTCGGCTTTTTACTTTTACTTTCTGCCTCTCCCAGCTAAAGAAAATTGACAAAGCCGGCGGGCTAAATAAAAAGTTTGGACATGCAATGAAAAGAAACAAACACTCGTCAAAGCATACTGGGAATGCAATTAACATGTATTCGGACGAAGCCGCCTCCAATTCCCGGCCTCAGGATGACCCGTGACATTTTTTCAGACGTATGGCCGCACACTGGGCTTCACTGTACTCACCGCATGCTGCGACGGGTGTTTATATTTGTTAACTCATGGAAATATATTCAAATGTCAGTGCCTGGAGACCAGGTCGGGGTCCGCGTGACATCAGGTCACTGAAAGAAATTATATTCCCGTCAGGAATTGTCATCCAGTTTGTTGAAAGCATCGTTGGCATATTTACTCGAAGCAAGGTAGGAGTGACTGAAGGGGATGCGCTGAATGAGTGAAAGTAAGTACCAAGGTAGGAGTGAGTGAAGGGGATGTGCAGATTGAGTGAAAGAAATGAACCAGGTAGGCGTGACTGAAGGGAATGCGCTGCGTGACTGAATGAAATGAACGAAAATCAGCATCCAGTATGCGCGAAAACCAAACCAGACTAGTGTTGCAATCTACTTCTTTTTCTTGACGTCAGGTCACTGAAAGAAATTGCATTACCCTCAGGAATTATCATCCAGTTTGTTGAAAGTGTCATTGGTGGATCAAGACACACGCTAGGGTGTCGTCACCAAGAAGTTGTTTCATTGTTGTATTATTATTGTGTTGGCTATCTTGTATCTTTATCTGAAGCAAATGTCTTATAGACTACAACGAGCTGCTGGATAACGGCTGCAAATCTGTTGAACAATCACGCGTTTACGTCCCTATAATGTAGGGCAACGGTTTTGGTTCGTCGGACGACTCTTTCTAGGAAAAAATTGCTACAAAAGATCGTTGATTTTCTGTTACTGACAGGCCCGCTATCGCACCGACTAATAGTTCGAAGGTTAAGTAATAGGTATCTGTGAAGTAGACCGGGTTATCACGAAATAATTGATCGTCTGCGGGAAACGGAATAGTCCAAAGATCGAGGGGTAGCGAAATCGCACGAGCGTGCCAGCGCGAGTTCGATTTTACTACCCCTAGATCTTTGGACTGTTCCGTTTCGAGTAGACTATCAATTACTTCGGGATAACCCGGTCTACTTCACGGATATGTGTTTTACTGCTAAGGTGTGACGTCGAGCCAACATATCTAGTTATTTGAGATTTAAAAAAAAATTTATTTGAAAATTTTATTTGTGAATTATGACGTAAATTCCTGAACTCAAACTTCCGGTTTAAACTTCCTGTTTGCGAAAGTCTCACGTACGCGAGGACGTCCCTATATCCAGTCCCAGTCACCGACGTTTGTGTTAAGGTAAAACCGTATTTTTTCTACTTTATTAGTTTAAATAAGATATGGCGTATAAAATGCGCTATTCGCTTGAGTCTCGTAGGTTTTTAGGTGTGTTTAGAAGGTGTCAGTAGGCTAGTTTTCGTACCGTCGGAACGAAAGGTTGTCGGGTTCGGCTTGGACTATTCATTCATGGATGGGGGTGGGCAGGGGGCTAGCATCGTACGCGAGGTTGTTTTTTTTCGTGTTAGTGCGGAAAATGTCGCCAGGTTACAAATGTGCTGTTCGCTTGAGTATCGTATGTTTTTAGGTGTATTTAGGTGTGTTTACAAGTGTCGGTAGCCTAGTTTTAGACTGTCGGAGCGAAAAGTTGGCGGATTGGGCCATTCCTCCATGGGTGGGGTCCTAGCATAGTAGCCTACGCGAGGTTTTTTTTTCGTGTAAGTACGATAAATGTCGCAGGTTGCAAATGTGCTTATTTATGTTGGTTGAATTTGTGTTGTGTACGGTAGGTTTGCAAAGTATGTCACATGGTAGAGCAGTGGTTGTGTGGAGCGTGGAAAAAGTTTTAAGATTATCAAAAAAAGTGTGGGGTATCAAAATTAACCCACGGTCACGTGTGTGGGTTTTCAGATTAACCGTATATAACGGCTACACTTTTAGCATTGGGATGTGTTGGCGTGACGTCACCACCGTGCATTAAATGAAAAATAGAACACTTCTACTTTCGGTAGCAATGTTCAAGTTTTCATTTAACCTCCAAAGTATTATTCGGTGCGATTAACTTGGCTACTGTTTTGGTGTGCTGATATCACTCCGTTGAAGGGCCGAACCATTGGGAACTTGGGGGTCCTTTTTACCAGTTTGGGTTTTTGATATGATACCACTCCTTTTTTTTTTTTAATTGTGTTCTCCACTCAACTAGCCTGCAGATGTGTAATAAAGTGTCACGTCAACCACAGCTTGAGTGGTAATTTTTCTCACTAATATTTTGATATCATATTTCAATTCTTTGAGAGGCCGAACCATACTCAACTTCTCACTTCTTTATCAGTTTTATTTTTATTTTTTTTATTTTAATTTAGTTCATATCACTCCTTTGTGAGGCCGAACCATTCTCAATGTGGTGGCCTCTGTATCAGTTTTGGGCTTTGTTTTGACACTGTTTTTCGTGAATTGGACGTTGACGCAATTTCTTAGGCAAAGTTGTTCAGATTTGCGACAACACTCTAGTGTGAATCTAGATACGCACGTCAGTATACACGTTGCCATTGTCCGAAGTTTGGCCATCCAATCAGAGACGATGCCGACAATGCTAACAATGGTTATAACAATACTTTCGTACTTACCCGCCCTCCCACGCCATTGCTGTTGCACCCCCAGGCTGTAAACCAGAAAAGGTATGTACGTAGTTCGTATCGCACTGCAGCCTTTCGTCAAATTGCATAGCTGGAAGCCTTCCCGATATCTCGGTATCGGAGAATAATCACCCTATGGGAATTAACATAACATGGGGATGAACCTAGACACTAGAATCAACACATTTGTAACGTTATTGAGGGTCAAACTTTGTATTGAAAGCCGTCTTTCAATACAAAATTTGACCCTCAGTAACATTTCTACACAAGTTAATTTTTGTAAGGTGAGTTATTGCTCTCCGTTTTACCTAAGTTTAAGCTTTTGTGCCGCATTATTATTTTTCCCCAAGTAGCTGAAATGTGCTCAACTATGCTTCAGCGCTATGACGTCGCGCTACAATGGTTTACAATGGTCGACAATTGAATGGATGGGATGTTTGTTGCCTAACTTAGCGCGATGCACTAGCGTGGGTCTAGACTGGTGGCCCGTTAATTTCTATAGACTTTAAAAATCTGATTGTGAACGATTCGGAAGACCTTATGAAATAAAAGTTGCTGTGAGCGTTGGGCGACATTAATTCTACATACCTTTGGTGGTTTGGGAATGGCATGTCCTTGGGTCAGTGAGCTAAGTGCCGCGTTAGGGAACTATGGATTGTTAAAGTATTGTTCGTAACCCTAAAAGTATTGTTAAAAGCATTGTGTCGTGCGCGTCTTTCGTGTGTTTGCTGGTACATGTTAAGCGATGGTCGGTTTACCGGGAATGACATACTGTAACCCACATATCGGCCTAGCGTAACTCCTCCATACCACAGCCACCTACAGTAAAGGCCGGATCAGCTTTGCCTTCCACAATGCTCCGCTGGAAGGCACGACAAATACCGACGCGACAAGTTTGCCGTGGCGTCATCGGTTGACAGAATTTGGAACCCTCGTCGGTTAGTTTGAAATTTTGTCGCTTGGATGTAGAGATAGCAGCACCTACCAAACTTGCGCTTCCTTCTATGTCAATGGTTGATTTTACGCGCCTAATTTGTTCTGATATGATCCGGCCTTTACTGTAGGTGGCTGTGTCCATACTAACAAATAAGTTGCATTGTTATTGCTAAAGAAAATTCGCCATACTCATAAACAAACAGTCAACAAACAAACAAACAACATGAGTATTATTTATCTGGAATGTGTAGAATTAATATTTGGCTTCTTTCTGCGAGTAATTAGTTATTTTAGTTTGCATTAAAGGAAATTATTCGACTAGAAAATTTAAAAACCAACAATCATAAAATCACTTACCACAACAACTGATACCTGAATGAGGATCATTGCCTAAAACAACCAAGTGTGAAGCTTCAACAAAACCTGGCAACCAAAAATGTAAAGAAACCCCTACATGATCTGCTGTCACAGCATATATCTGGCTTGCAGAACTCCTCCGTACCAAATGTAAGTTGCATTTTGATTGGAAAATAACAAAATCTGTCAGATCCATCAACAAACAAGATTATAAAATAAATACCAACTCGTTTGATGCTTAATGTAAGGTTGATCCGAAGTCAAAACAACAAAGGAACACAAATAAACTTTCCTGTAAGGTTTCGTATACTGCAATGTTGCTGTACTGTTTAGTCCACGTGAAACTTTGCTGCTGTAGTCAATTGTCTTTTTTTTACAATTTTTTCTGAAATGTGCAATTTCTGTAAAATTAATACTTGGCTCCTTTCTGCGATTAATTAGTGATTCCTATAGTTTGCTTTTTAAAGAAAGTATTCAACTTACAAAATTAAAAACCCACAAAATCATAAAGCAGTTACCATGACAACTGATATAAACACAAAAGTCACACCGAAAATGTTGTAACGTTCAGAAGTAAAAGCTACCAAAAGTCGTGAGATTTAAACCCAAAACAATAAATTGTAAGCAAAAAAACCGCCAAGTTTCAGCAATTGAATGTCTGTGATATCAAAAACGAGCCAAGTTTCCACTCATCAGACATACAACGAAACTTTAAAACTTGGCGCATTGCAAGCCTTTCAGTTGGGAGACCCAAGATGCACAACCAGCATCAAAATGGGCGCCTTCGACAACAACCAATCCAAACTCAACCAAACTCATTCATCTGGAGACAGTTTAGTACCGTTAACACACAGAATGCCCATGAGCAAACTCCGCTCTGCCTCCAGACTGGATGAGTTTGGTTGAATTTGGATTGTGGATTTCGAAGGGCCTGAATAAGAGCTAGCTCATTTTTGATTATTATGACTGTTTTATTACTGTTTCGCTCGCGAAGTAACAAAACATCAAAGTAGAAACGATCATTCGGCCAATCCAATCTGCTCTCGGTTAATAAAAACTGTTTGCGAACTGCTAAAAACTCAGTAGCAAATCGCGGAGGTTCCGATTTTCGTAACGTCAGGAAGGGTTCGCAAATAATACTGTGTTAACGCCACATTAAAAACTAGAGTTTAGAGTATAGCACGCTAGTCTGTAGTAGTTTAACAAAACGCTACCGTCAGAGTTGTAAAAATTTATTGTAAACTAGAGGAAGCCCGTGCTATGCACGGGGCCGGTCACATTTACCGGGACATTTTCCCGACGACTTGTCAGATTGATCGACCACTCATGCCTGGCTCCTTTTTGGCTGCACGTATAGAGCGGGAAGTGCATTTTCAATGTGGGCGCGAGGAGGGGAGAAGTGGTTTTCCTTTAGGCTTTCCTTTTAGCCGGCCTCCGATATTATAATAAAGATAATTGATAATATGTAATTCAAAGAAAAGATATTGTAATTAAAAATCTTTAACATTATTTCGTTAAAATTCCCTGTGAATATATTTATTCGAAAAAATAAGACGCAGCTGTTTGTCCTCTAATAGCGGAAACTTGGCTCGTTTTTGATATCACAGACGTTCAATGGCTGAACCTTGGGATTTTTTTTTACTTACAATTTATTGTTTTTGGGGTTTTTGTTATATAGTACATTATCTGTACCCGCCCTACCTCCCCTTCTGAGTCACCAGCTGGCCATATCGAGACTGAAAAAAGATGGCAACCGGCCACGCCATGACGCTTTTATAAGGAAGGGTGGGCATGCGCACTTGGGTTACCGAGCAGGACGGATCGAATCATCTTAAAAACCTCTAGGAAAAGAAAAGCATTCGGGAAAGGAATGCAACAATTTACAGGTAATGTACATTTCCGTTTAGGCAATAGAAACAAAATTCAGCCGGCCCTGTGTGTGGGGAGTCGGCAATTTCGTGTTCTTGTTTTCTAATAAATTAAGTCACAACGAAATATTCAAACGAAAGAAAGATATCTATGATTACACAAGAACCGCAACGCAGCCATCTGCAGCGCAGCAGCAGGCAGGACATACGATGCCATCTCCGCCATCTACCGACGGAACGGCAAATAATAAGAGTAGCAGCCAAGGCCCGCTGAGATAGTAGTTGCGCCCGGAACGCAACGGCCAGCAACGCGTACATACGATGCCGTCTACCGACCGAACGGTAAATTAAATGAGGGGGGAGGGGAGCGAGACGGGGGGGGGGAGGGGAGGGGAGCGAGACAACGCGGAATGAGCGAGCGAAGTGAGCGACTCCGCTAGTATACAAATAAAGTGCTTAGCACGTTTGGGTGGACTTAGGTTTGGGAGAAGGAGGGCTTGGTGTGTAACTGTAATATGGAGAAAGTGGGGTGCAATGCGTAATAATGAAAAAAAAAAACAGAATAGAATTGAATTGAATAGAATAGAAGGTGTTGGCCAAAGCTTAGGGGTTTTTGACGGCCAAAGCAGCAGATGTTGAGTGGAAGATCCCACCATCTGGGTGGAAACCGGAGTACCAGTAGGAAACCGTCGTGCAACGGGCGGGAAACGACCGGAGAAAAACCCGTACATATACACTGCCCTTCACAGGATTGAATCGGACCTGTGAGAATCGAGAGATGTACATCTGCTATCAAGACGCCTGCCAAAGCTGAGGGCTCGTGTACGCAACGAGTTTTCTCGCTTACTAGCTTTTACTTGATCAATACTAAATCTGATGGCTGCTTCTCGCCTTTACCGGAGTATGCGGCGTTCGATTGTCTATGCGTATTAGTAACATGGCAACGGCGCAGACGCAAATATTCTCCTCGTGCCTCGTGACACGGCGTACGATGCTTGCAACATTCGAGCGTCGATTTATGACAACGAGAAAACAGTTTTTACTGCAGTACAAGACGACGGACTGTTTTCTGTAACCGGCATTAGATGGTTTGTCTTCGATTCGATAGCCACGAAATGGGCGCCATGTTGGATTTTGCATTCTCGCTGCGAGAAGCTATTTATTCTACCGACGTTTGATCATTGCTAGAAGCTATACTTTGAGGGAGAATAGCAAATTTTGGAAATAGCGTGAAATGACAACAATCTTGTAGCAATGTTTAAAAATAATTACTGTAGCTCTTTGTTCTTTATCCGTGTTGTTATTTATAATACAAACAATTTGTTACCTATTACCGCATTCATTTAGTAGCAACGGGAAACTAATCATAAATAAATAACGGTTGACTAGCAAATAGCTTTTGGCGAGCGAGAAGGCCTTTTCGCGTAAATGCGCCCTGACGCTCCAGTGCTCGCAGCTACCCGTGCACCCAGAATGCAAACTACAATACTAAAAGAAACAGAAGGCACAGCACAAAAATAAGAGAAAGGTTAAAGGAGGAGTAAGGAGTAAGGAGGAAGAGAAGGGGAAGAAAGGGAATGAGCGTTGGGAAAGTGAAGGGGAAGGGGAAGGAGGGGTGGTGAGGGGGGGGGGGGAAGAGGGAGGGGGAATGTGGAGTAGAGGGTGAAGAAAGGGGAGGATGAAAGAAAGGGAAATGGTCGAATTAACGTTTTTTTAAACTGTTTAAGTTTAAACAAACGGCTGCAGCGACTACATAGTCGCAGCCTGTCTTCTCCGCCACTTTCGGAAATGTTGAGGCGCACACCTCTATCACGCCGTGCAACAGCGCTCGTCATTATATAATCTAAAAGTATAGTAACCAACACAATTGCCGGTTAAAAATTTGTTAGCTTTCAGGCATATTTTTCGATTTGAAGAATAATTGTCTGCTTTTAGGCCGAATTTTTACTTACGTTACCTCTTAAATATCTTAAATAACAGCTAACGGAGAGTTGGGTTCGAGAGTACGTTTATTCATTTATGCAACACGGTATACATATTGAAGTTGAAGGCATAATTTACAGCTTTTAGGCCTAATTTTTTTTTACCTGCAGTTTTAATTTCGTAAAGAGCATCTAACCGGGAGAATTTGGTCGAGAGCAGGCCTATTCATCCATGAAACAAACACGGTATCGAGACTATTTTAAATGAAGCTAATGTGTGTCGTTATTGAAATTTTCTGTTTACGGTTGCTCGTTTTACGGTAGTGTTTAAATGAGACAATTAAAATTTTATTATTGAGTTACGCCGACAACGCTTTATTAGCTATGAGGAAGCAACAATGCTTCAATTTACAGTGTTTTAAAACTAGTATTTATTTGGCCGCGGTATCTAATGGTGAAAACCATTTGTCTATCTGGTACCGCTACGAAGTTGAAAAAAAAGGGACGGACGGACCGACTAAGGCGTTGCAATAGGGCAGTGGCACGACGTAGTATTATTGTATATAACTCTATGGTGGAGCCAGTAACTGGGTTAGCTGCAAGGTGCACTGGTGTGGGAAAAAGCAGAGCGTCTTACTGAAGCCAATGCTATTAGACTGCATTTCTTAGGCCTAAAACGCGCGATTTTTGTCGATATGTTGGCAGTTGCTGACATTTTTAAGCAAGTGGAATCTCTATTTTCCAATTACAACCTAAGCAGCGTAAGGGACTGGAGAAAACAACGGTTTTTTGCTTCATTTTATGCCGACTTGACCAACGTCCGTGGAAATTTTCAGCCTTGCACATTTGGGATTCCAATATGGCCGACGGACGCCATCTTGTATTTGACAGACTTGTCCCGCAAGCCCACGTTTGCCCATCCGTATTTCATTTTATACTAACATGAACAACCTCTGTGCAAGGTATCAGCTTTTACAAGAAAGAAAAAAACGAAATCACATTTCTTGAGCCCTTTTTGATTTCGGCCACCCGACTAGTTCGCAACTTGTTGATGGATTAACTTTTTCTGGCCCGGTTGTACCTTGCGTTTAGCACGGACGTTATACCAAGCTAAGCTATAATCAATCAACTCATCACTATAATGGACTTGACGTCAGGCGCGAAGTTAGTTGTCACGTCAGCCATCCCCCTTCCAAAACTGCAATCAGAGAGCACAACTCAAGTGCTCAGCGACCAATTAAACAGAAATGTCATCACGTATCAGTTGTTTTAGGACGACCTCGCAGGATGCATAAGCAAAATGGCGGCCATTATCACATTCACAAATTCAGCGTTTGAAGAACATATGCTCACCATCATACATGTGTTATATTTGCGATGTCAAGGAGTTGTTAAAGGGATCTACCCGTTAGTTTTTCCCTTGCTAAAAATTCGTTTTAAAATGTGGCGTCTAGGAGATTTTCTGTTGAATATTACTAACTTTATTTACGTTCGTCCCAAACATAAATGATGCACCGCGCGCTTACAATGACCTTGGAAGTTTTATCTGTGTTTGCACAGTATTAATTTCAATCGATTGCTAGTAATAACTTTAAGATCAAAAATCTAGAAGGCTACTGCAGTAAAAATTTAAAATAATTATTCCAATAGATCGCCGAAGCAAAATTATAAGACACTAGTCTAGAAAATGATAAATTGTGATTTTAAGATACAAGAATCAGTCCGGTTTTTGACGACACAATCAATTGGTTCAAGCTGGCTGGACTATTAGGCGCAATGCCAACTGAGACAGCTACGTTTTTCGCTGCGAGGAACGAAGCTACCGTCTCAGTTGACCTTAGCGGTAGTAAATACGCGGATGTGATCGTCGGGTGGGTGTTGTGAGGCAGGCGGAAGGTTATAAGGCAGGCTGGGTGTTCCTTTAAGACATGTTAAATGACCAGCCGATATACACGCCCGCCAAGATAAAACGATAACATGCAGATATATATATATATATATCCAGATACACATCCAGATATACATCCAGATATATATATATATAGTGGAGCATGGCGACCACTTGACACGTTGTGTCTTTACAGCAACGGTAGTTTGGCTGTCTTCAGCCAACTGAGGATAAATAACAACGCGACAGAAAAGGCTGAAACTTGTTGGATCGGGAAAGTTTGGTCGCCTGACTACATAGAAGTCCCTATTAATGACACAGCTTACCGTTTTCTTGTTGAAAAAACGACGTGAATGACGTTGATATTTGTCTAATTACTTACTACTTACGCTTTTTTTTATGTATCACACAAATAAATTCTTCCAATATTTAGAAGCATGTACAAGGACAATCTTATGAAGTGACAAACCCACACACCACAAGAGCAGATGCCCGCGTGTGGATTGGGGCCGCACAAACATGCAAATCAAACAAACACAAAAGAAATATATTTCCTACAATCAGAACTAGGGATTACATGCGAGAAATTATTTATATTATATATATATATATATGTATAACAATGAAATAACAATAATGAAAACAAACACAAATTAGCGAAGTCAAAACAAAAAAAAAAATACATGAGTAATCAAAAGAAAACAGTCTAATCTGAACAAGACAATAAAAGCACAATATTCTGCCAAAAAAACGACGTATGCAAAATAAAACATATTTAAATTTAGAAAAAGTTAAGTCACAATAATAAACAAATTTTCTAAGGTAGATGGGTTTAGATCAAGTAGCCACCTGAACAAATGTTTCTTTAATGATGACATCTCACTCAAACTTAATATTTCAATGGGCAAGGAATTATAGAACTTACTACCCAGAAAGTAACTGCATTTGTGGAGTGTTTCCTTTCAACTTTAAGTTGAACAACGTATAAATTGAATTCGTTCCCAGTACGGTAATCAAGTTACTAGACGAGTGGTGAAGTGAGCACTGTTTTTACGAAAATCTATATATATAATTACACAAAATCCGCAAGGCAGCCAGCAGCAGCAGCAAGCAGGACATACGAAGCAGTCATCTGCATCTGCAGCGCCCAGAACACAACGTCCAGCAGCGCGAACATACGATGCCATC
>JAHWFP010213757.1:65596-77572 GCA_023313725.1 Lithobius niger | reverse complement strand
AAATGCATTTCCTTATTAGGACGTTTCAAAAGGCTGGGTGTTTATAGCGTCGTAGGCAAGTCGCACATCTCACGATATACAGCTTTAAGTAAGCTCAAATGTTGTATCGAATCTATAGGTTACGGTAAACGTTTTTCAAAAGGCTGGGTTTTTATGGGATCGTAAGTAAGTCGCCCTTCTCATGATATATAACTTTAAGTAAGCTCAGATGCTGTATAGAGTCTAGGCTATCGTAAATTTTTATTTTACTACATTGCCTGTAAAGAAGAGGGGTGAGTAAAGCTCCTGGTTGGTCCGAATTCTAGGGTGTTTTAGGGTGTTTCGTTTCTGTTCTAGGGCATTTGTTTATATATTCCCACTTCAGTTTCATTTCTCTGCCTCATGTACACCCGCTAAAAATAAACCGTCATTTTTTTTTATTACATGTTTTTATAATTTAATACACTGGGGAAAAAAACCTGTTTTAAAATAAATAAATATTAGACACACCTAGAAGAGTTTTAGACGTTTTAACCTAAACACACATAACTGTGTTTAATAAAAAGCAATGGCTGAGAAGAATTCTTTCAAAACATTGGTGTTTACATAGTGTCGTATACTTGAAATGTGTTTAAAGAACACTTTTTGAACACGCTTAACACACTTATAGCAGCAAAAGTGTTTAAAGTAAAACAATAGTGTTTTGATTGGAACGCACATGGTTTAGAAAATTATGTTTAACGAAAACGCTTGTTTTTGTCATGCGTTATAAAATAAACACTAATTTTGTTTTAAACATTTTTGTCGTTTTTGTTTTACACATACATTTTATAAAACATTACAAATTTTGCAACACAACTTGACCGCAGGAGCTTATAAATACGTAAAAGTATGCTGGATGTGGGAATATCCATGTTGTAACTCTCGCCTTGTATTTCACCTCTTCTCACAAGGTCGTCTGAAAGAGAAGCTGCAAATTTGGCTTTCTGGCTCTACGCCAGTTGATTTAACATCCACAGAATCTTATTTACGAAAGCAATGTTAACAGGCATCAACTTCATGCCATTAGCAAAAACAGGCGTGTCGGTGAGACGAAAATTACGCAATTTCTACCTCAGTCGGCCTTGGCTTGAGAAAGAATACGCGTTCTTCGCTTTAAAGCGATGTAAACGCTACTGCTTGGGGAATTGATCCTTGCTTAGACCATTCGCGGCACAAGAGATATTTTTCACGAATATTTATTAGGTAAAAACCTACACGTAATTCTTAACACAGAAGCTCGTCATACGTCGCAGGCTGTGCATATAAAGAAAGGGGTGAAGTCATATTGTAAAATACTCCGGTTTTTTTTTTTAATAATCACTATTGTAATCACTGGAACTCTCGCTGAACGTCTCATGTTAACTTGTCTCATGTTCGAAGTCGTTATTTGTACCACTACGTTGTCCAGAGTGATCTGAGAAGCTTTTTAGCCATTGCTATCCCAGTCTAACTTCCGGTCATGGCCGGGGCTTTTACCTCGGTGCTAAAACGCTTCTCAGAGTGCTCTGGACAACGTAGTGGTAAAAATAATGATTTCGAACGTGAGACAAGTTATCAATAAAGACGTTCAGCGTGAGTTCCATTGATGATAATAGCGCGTAAGCGTTCAATTTTTGATAACACTCAATACAGGTACGGATTATTCTGCGATATGACATTAGCTGTTTCGTCCCTTTCATTACATGTATAGGCTGTATATCCATGCGGCTCCTGTGATTCTTAACGTACGTTTTCTGCAAAAGTAAAAACGGTAAAAACAGTGGAACAAAGAATAGAATTATTTTGGAGACACTTTTTTTATGCCGCTCCTGGTAAACTATTATATTTTAGATGTTTCTTCTCAGCCCCGTGCTATTTGTAAAACGCTTTCATATGTTTTTTCAGTTAAAACATCTAAAATGTGTTTAAAATGTGTTTATGTTAAAACGCATGTAATATTTTTATTATTATTCTGAATAATAAAACAATAAAAAATTAAAAAATTTATGAGCATAGACTATACAGTTATTTTTTAACTAGGTTTGTAAGGGTCTTAGTTTGAGCGTTGTAATTAAATTGAGGTGGAGCGTTGTAACTAAAATGCCGTAACGCATCGTAAATTAGTAAAAATCCTTTTAGAATTTTAAATTATTACAATTTAAAATAAAATAAAATAAAAACAAATAGCCACTTACCATTTTTATAGCTTACGGATGCTTCGAAACGAAAACAAGCTTCGAATTAGTGGTGTTTTCACAACGACTTGGTGAGGGATTGTCGCTAGCAGGAAAACAGAAGTTGCAGTTGGGCGGTCAAAGTCACTAATGCCTGAAACGAAGGGAAAGTGACCAGTTAAAAAGGAACTATGATTCGGGTGATGCCCATCGGGAAAAAAGGGTAGTACGTAACGATCACGTCAGCATGTCCTACTTCCAGTGATTAAAGAAGTATGCATCTTTGAAAAAAAAGTGGTTCCGCCACTTCCACGAGTTAAAACTAGTAAAAAAAAAACCAGTACTCATGACGAGGAAACATCTTTGTAAAATCTTAAAACTGATTTCACTTTCGTAGCCTGAGGTACTTCCGCTTGTGCCGGAACTAGGATTTTGTTGTGTTGGTATATCAAGACGGACGGCTAAATTTGGAGAGTCTAGGTCAGCGAAATGTTACCATACTACTTTCACTTGGTAACTTTCACTTATTAAACTTTTACTTTCTGTGGGAAAGAATAATATAAGGAAATTACATTGCGCAAAAATTTAGCCGGAAAGGGCAAAGGAAGTTAGGTGAAATCGTGGGTAGATTTTTAAATTTATTTTTTATTTGATTTATTTCAAGTAGGGCAAGCGAAATGGCTACAACGTGCTCCTTGTAGGATAATGATGTAAAATTAATATCCTTACCGGAAATTGAGTAGTTATTTTTAAAGTTTGTTGATTGGGTTTGTTTTCGCCAGTTTGTAGCCTAGTTCGAAATCCGTCAGATTTTTTTACCTTTATTTTTCTTAATTTTCTTCTGACGTGTATCAAAATTTATAAGTCTGTTAAATTCTTGTATTACCATCAGTATAAACGCATTATAAAAATAAAATTTCTAATACAGAAGCCTGTTACGTTTATCTATACATATAATTTTTCCAAAACAAAACTTGTTAAGGATTCCCACCAAATATTTTCGCTGTCTGACGTCGTATATCAACCGCCAAGTTCGTTCGTCACCTTAACCCACCGAATATTAGTTTGCTGGCGAGGACGCTGATGTATTCGTTGAATCTTGGCGAACAGCACTGTCTTAATTATAATAAAAGTAATAGAACTGTAACCCATAAAGAACTGACAACATAATATTTCAATGGATCACTGAACCAGAAAATTGCACCGTTTCAGATATCGGTTCAGTTCGGTGTAGGTTTAAAAAATAACAGACTTTTATTTAACGGTGTGGTTCCGGTTTTGGTTGCAGTCCGGCTGCTTTTTACGTTTTTCTCCGACTTCCGGTTTTCGGTTCGGTAAACCGCTAAAATGTCGGTACGCATGAACGAAATGCGCATGCGTGGCCGCTTTGACAACTTGTGAAATTTGAGAGGCTGTGCTTGTTATTTTTCCATCACACTTGATACTTTTTTAGGCAAGTATCTTACAATTTTGATTCGGCGATCTATTGGCATAAATCCTATTCATTTTTGCAAAATTTTGTTTCAGAAACTTCGATCGAAAGTTAATTATTTGGCAAACGATCATAATTCTGAATCGGGTAGCGATACAGCTGGCTCTTTGAACCGGTTTTAATATTGTTGTGTGATTAACTCGTTAAATCAATGAAACGGAACGATCCAACACGGAAATATACACTGTAAAATATGTGTTTTAAAGTAAACACTAGGATGGAATGAAAAAAAAAATTCGAAATGTCATAGTGCGGAAAAGTTGTCTTTAGCATCACTGCCACACACAGAAAAATTTCATCACTCTGAGGTCATGTCTTGGGTGACACAAATGTCTTCAAGTCCAACACTATGTCAATGGGTGGAACGGTGAAAAAGGCAATGATTGAAATCTAATTTTGACACTAACTCATTTGGTATTCTCACAAAGCATGTAAACAATGCTGTAATTTAAAGGAATTCAAATTTTGTTCAAAACTATGGGAACGGTATAATTAGCAACAAAGATAAGCCAAAATAGCCATTTCTGCCTATTTCGGCCCAAAACCTAATTATTACTATTCTGCAAAAAAAAAAAAAAAAAAAATCCTTAAAATTGTGGTTACCTTTTATGGTTTCTAATATTATCAACCGAGATAATGTTAAATTTAAATTTTAAATCAATCAAATCATCATTTTTGTTTTTTTTTGCCACTCCATCCATTGACGTATAATGTTAAACTTGAAGGCCTTTGCGGTACCTCAAGACGTGACCTCAGATGGATGAAATTTTTTGTGTGGTAGTGATGCTAAACGACAACTTTTCTACACTAAGACATTTCGAATTTCAAAAAATTTATTTTTTCATTCCACCCTAATACATGAGCAGCTTATATTATACAAGGGCTTCTCTCAACAAACCCTCTACCTGGTATTCGAACCACGGAAAATGCATGGATTTTTTTTTTCAAATATTCACAGTAAATTATTTTATTTAGTTATCAAGAAGCACACGACAGTTCCTGTTACTCCAATTCTTGTACTATTTGTCGAAATTGTGCTCGTAATTCTCACTGCTAATTTCGAGGTTCGTTTCAAGTTTTTGTGAGAACCACTCAGTTTCTACTGACGCCATTGATCAAGTGACCAAAACTCTTGCCTAACCCTACTTTCCACAGTTTTTTTTCCTTTCACACAAGCCTCAAATCGAGCGTCACACATCGGAAACAGATTCTTAACACACATGAAAAAAAATGAAAAAAAAAATACTAGAATGGTGTGTTGACAAAATTCGAGGTTCGATTCACCTTTTAGAATCGCACACAGGCTTATGTCGGTTATTAAAAATCAAGAAAATCTGCTGGTTGTCTACTTTCAACGTTGTTTTGTTTTAATTTGGTGACTTACATGGCTGGGACAAAGCCACAGCTGTGCTGGCTACATCTATGGAAAAACAAACAAAAATTCAAAATACCTCTTTTGTCAAATTTGAGGTTTCTGTTGACCTTTTAAAATGGCTCACAACCATATTTTGGGCTCGTTCGTTTTAATCTGGGCTTTAGGAGGGAAGGAAAAGAAAGCTGGCACACTAACTCCACCTGTCGGAATGAAAGAAATTGTTGGGGTTGAAACAGACGTTTAAAATACACCTACAAACGTTTTTAAATGTTTTTGTGTGCAAAACAGATGAAAACGATTTACAAACTGCATGGGCTGAGAAGAACCCTCTCGAAACATTAGCGTTTATAAAGTTTTTCAGATTAGAAATGCTCTAGCGTTCAATTTGCAACCCTTTTATTTATACACATGGAACACATAGCGATAATAGTGTTCAAAAGTAAAACAGTAGTATTTTCTATCTTAAAACTAATGTTTACTTCACAACACATGAGAAAGATAGCGTTTTCGTTAAACACAATTTACAAAGAAAAAATAGACGTTGTAATAAAAATACTTGTTTTATTTGAAACAGTTTTGTCTCTACATGTGTGTTCTAAGCACATGTTTATGAGTGTTGCAAACTGTACGCAGTGTTTTATTTTAAACGTGTACTCATAAACGTTTAGTGTTTTGAAAAGGTCGTGTCAGAAACGATATTTGTCAAACGCTTGTATGTGTTTTTCATTGAAAAACCTCTGATACCGCTTTCTATGTATCTAAAATGGTTTACTTTAAAAACACAATTGTTTTCGCAGTGAACGTTCGTTTTCCAGTGAACGAAATTGACCTTTGGTTGGCTCCCCCTTTGGTTCTCCATCACTGTAATGCTTGACCTGAATTTCCTCAAGTAAGGCCCTGAGGTGACATCTGGCGAACGAAATTCACACTAAATGATTTAATAAATCGCCGCCAGAGGGAAAAAAATTTTTTGTGTATTTGGAAGAAAACAGTTTTTTTATTTTTCTGTGGCGTTATACAACGTCGCAGCTTGTGGCGAGAACGAAAATTACTGACGAAAGTCTTACCTAACAACGCGTACGAATGTACCACTAGCGACGTGACAAGGCAAAAAAAATCCCGAAACGGCACAAAACAGTTAGTAGAAGCACTTAAGGGATGAATGGAGATGTCCACAAGTTGTTTACGGTAAAGGGGCGGGTAATTTTCGTAAAATAAATCGTAAACTAAAAGAGATTAATAACGCTATGCAGCAACGGAACTGACATAATCCTAAAATATGTAGTCCAGAAAATGACACTGAATCACACTCTTTATGTCCAGCTATACGCGAACTGCTTTGGAAACCTTGGAAACGACCACACTAACCGTTCAACATTTAAACATTCACTAAATAAATACGTAGCAGGAAAACTGACCACGCCCATCGCGAGGGATAATCGTCTAACTGGAAAATCGCATAATTGGAAGAACGTATAACGGAAAACAGTATAACGGAATATCTTCTAACAGGAAATTCATATAACGGAAAAGCGTCTAATGGAAATTCGTATAATGGAAAATCGTCTAATATCCCTGCCTCGCTCGTGCTGCCGCGCTCGCTGCGGCTATACATATAACATCAGAAACCGCAGTTAGACGTTAATCCAGTTAGACGTTTATTCATTATACAATTATCCATTATACGATATTCCGTTTAGATGCTTTTCCAGATTTCTTATTTAGGCAGATTTTAGACAATTATCCCATTAGACGATTTTCCAGTTAGACGTTCGTCCGACGCCCCGCCCATCGCACCAGTCCTACCCTCCCCAACCCCCTCACTCCACCTCCCCAGACGTTTATGAGAGTGACGTCACATACAAAGACGTAAGCTTCCAGGCTTGTTTCTTCTATCACATGGCTCAATACCATCCCCTTTCCCCACAATTTACAGATTCTCGAATTACTTCTCCCGAATCCACAATCCACCGTTTTGGTTTTTTTTGGTCTCGAAAATATGACTCAATAACCATTTGTAGTATCCACGTGCTTCAGATATTTTGGTTTAGGGGAACGTTTCGATGCGGTAGACTAATAACCACAATAATCTGTCGGGAAATAACCACAATCACTGTGAACCTATATGAAACTAAAAACCCAGCCTAATCACAGTATAAAAATAAAGACCAAACCACGAGCTTTCGCCCAGTCTAACTGAGCATTCTCAACTGCCAGCACATTCAAGTTCAAACCTGGCTCCTCCCACTGTTGCTAAGCAACTGCAAGCCATGCAGAGCTTTATTATTCGTTGTACTTGTTTCAAAATTTTAATTCTATATGGTTTATTTGTGTAAATTTATTAGTTAATTTATATAATTATTTAGTTAATTACTTAATTTAAAGGGACATAAACCCATGTTGGCTTTCCTGCATGACTCAGTTTTGTTACATTAGTTCAATCGTATGGAAATGTTGCCAACACATTCATTTTATTGTTTTTTTTCTTGCGTGCGAGTTGATTTAGCGACATTAACTCTAACCTGTGTAAATATTGCCAACTGCAATCTCGTCGGGTCGCACGATATACAGAAGGATTTATGTCCTTTTAAGATATAAATTAATTTTGCACTTTATGAATTGTGCTTGTTTAGTTAATTCAGTTACCAGTACCGTAAGGTATGTTTATTTATTTATTTATTTATGGTTATATAGTTTTATTTACATATTAATTATTTAGTTTCGGGGAATATTTAATTGTTCAGATTTTTATTTATTTGGTTACCTGTGGGGTAGTTACACCAGATGTGAAGAGAATGTTGGTGTGTGTGAGGGATGCTTGGCTGCTGGGAAGGCTGCTCTGCATGGCTAGCAGTTGCTTAGCAACAGTGGGAGGGGCCAGTTTTGAACTTGAACGTGCTGGCAGTTCAGAATGCTCAGTTAGACTGGGCGAAAGCTCATGCTATGATTAGGCTGGGTTTTTAGGATCTATCGGCGTAGTTGGATCTGCTAAGCGTTCCTTTAATTTAATGACGTTCTTATATAAGTCCTTCACTTCCCCCCCCCCCCTACTCCCCCGGCCAATCCTACATTCGAAACGTCAGGCATGGTGATTTAGTTTGCATATTTACACTCCCCCTGTCCACATTCTAAACCCTACAACGTACTTTTGCGGCCATTCCTCCCTAACCCCCCCCCCCCGTAATCCAACGTGAAGCACGCGCTAACACGTAGCCACGCAGAAATATGCTTTAGACAATAAAAGATAAAGAAAATGTTGTTCTTTATTAGATTCAGACATGAATAACAGAACGAGAAAAAAGAAAAAAATGGATTTTTTCTAACGAGAATATCTATGTAGAGATGGAACCACTTTGGGTTAGTGTAGGCTAATATTTTTTGTTGAGGGGGGGGGTGGTGGAGAGGAAGGGGATGTGGAGGCTGAGTTGGGGCGAGATATCATGGCAAAGTGTAAGGCTATGGAGGAAAAGCAGCCAGAAATGTGGGCGGTGGGTGAGGCAGTGTACGATTTTTGCAGTAGACTATAGCAATTAACGTAATTAAACTCACAATGCAGCGAGTCATGCTAAACGTATGATTATAACAACTGCCGTATAAGTATTTTCTGTGAGTAATGAGTCTATCAACACGGAGACAAAACACGGCCAAAGAGACAAAAAATGATTATGTAGTCAGTTTAAAAGTCGGATGCAATCAGAAAGATATGGTAATACGGAAAATATGTTAAAAAATAAAACTTCAAATCGTTAAGCACGTATACGATTAGTAAGTAAAATTGAAAAAGATTCGGTATGAACTAGCATGATTATAGATTTGCACAGGACATCATTTCATCATTTTTTACGGATAATGCAAACGCTATGCTCCCGTTTAAAATTCATTAAAAAGCTGTGGTGACGTCACGCCAACACATCCCAATGCTAAAAGTGTAGCCGTTATATACGGTTAATCTGAAAACCCACACACGTGATCGTGGGTTAATTTTGATAACCCACACTTTTTTGATAACCTAACACGTTTTCCGCGCTCTACACAACCCCCGCTCCAGCCGGGGTGACATGTGACATATAATGACTGACTTTGCAAAACTACCGTACAGAACACAAATTCAACCAGCAAACCCCATTGCAACCAACATAAATAGGCACATTTGCAACCAGCGACATTTACCGGACTAACACGAAAAAAAAAAAAAAGAAAAAAACTCGAGTAGCTACTATGCTACGCCCCCACCCATGGAACAATGGTCCGACCCAGTCCCGGCAACCTTCCGTTCCGACGGTACGAAAACTACACTACTGACACTTCCTAAACACACCTACAAACCTACAAGACTCAAGCGAATAGCGCATTTTATACGCTATATCTTATTTAAACTAATAAAGTAGAAAAAATACGGTTTTAGCTTAAACACAAACGTCGGGGACTGGGACTGGATGTAAGGACGTCATCGCGTACGTGAGACTTTCGCAGACAGGAAGTTTAAACCGGAAGTTTGAGTTCAGGAATTCACGTCATGATTCACAAATAAAATTTTCAAATAAATTTTTTTTTTTAATCTCAAATAACTAGATATGTTGGCTCGGCGTCACACCTTAGCATTAAAATACATATCCGTGAGTCCTAGTCGATTTAACGGTTATAATTGCTCTTGAGCTCGAACGGCTAGTCCAGTATCTCGGCGCTGGAGGGAAAAACTCGTGGGCTTCTCCCAATCGTGTTTTCCTCCACCCCCTCGATAGTGGACTAGCCGTTTCTCGCTCGCTCGCAATTATAACCGTTAAATCGACTAGGACTCACGGATATCTCTTACTTAATCTATATATTTATTTCGCTTAGGAGCAGACTTAGTTCAGGAGCAGAGCTAAAAGGATTGTTAGGGATCAAAGCAAAAGGGGGAGCGGCCGACAATGTCTGTAACAATCAGAAATACTGCTGGCTATTACAGCCAAGTTTAATCCCTTCAAGGTCAAAGGGTTTTTCGCGAGCGTTAACCGCACCCGGTCATCTGCCCGACGAATCCTTTCATGGATGGGCCCTGTAACTATGAAAAAGAGGGAGAGCGGGTTCATTCTTACCACGGTAGCAAAGATAAAATAATGACCGCCCGACAATGTCAACGGTTGTGTCCTGTAACAATCAGTAACAAACGAAATATTGCTTTAATAATGTTAGCTCTTAGAACCGACTTGAAAAAAGACATTTACTTCCCTAAGAAAACAAAACAGTAGGGGTTGCAAGGGAGGAGCAGCAGGGATGGGGGTATATTCAGACCACACAATGGGGGAATGCGTGAGGGGAAGAGGAACCACGTGGGGGGGGGGGGAATCGAACCACGTGGGGAAGGGGGCCGTTGATCATTTTCATTTCATGCTGCCCAGCAAAATATTTTGCTCAGGCATACAGGAACTGGCTAGACCGGCGTATGTTACGCCGGGGGTACAGCTAGTACAACTACAATACAAGAATATATGATGTCTAATAAGAATCATGTATACCAGATTTTGTATACATATGTCATAATCTTTCAGTGCATACCATAGAAAATGTTCTAAGATTGTCTTAGATTTGCAGTTTTATTTTAGATTCTGAGTTTCCAGCATTATAGTGCAGAATGCGTGTTGTGCCCTGTTAACAACTCTTATTCTGTCTCCAGCTTGCATTCAAGTTAAGTATAGGAAGTTCTATTCCTACATCTCTTACTTACAGCATTCGAGCTTTTCTAGAATACTTGTTTTTTTTTTATTACACTGCCAGAAATGCTTCACGTTGAAGCCCAGACTCGTTTGTGGTTACCAACGTGATTCAAAATGATTTATTCAAATTATTTAATTTAGTTCAATTACATGCGTAAAAGCAAAAACAAAACAAAACAAGGTCGACAAAACTAACAAAACGACAATCCCTAAACTCAACTTTCTCGACTTCAGTTCAGGAAGGTGCGAAGGGGAGGGGGGGAGGAAGGGTTGGCGGAAAGAGGTGCTATAAAAGTTAGCCTCAATCCCAAAAATATGTGGTGCAATCGGCCTGAATAGAGTGCCGACCGAATAACTTTTATGCCGAAAGACTACAATAATTGTAGTCTTTCGTGTAAAAGTTCACACACTTTTGGAGAAAATGTGCCGAAGTGAGAAATTGTTAAAACATATTCCCACATTTCCTCAACCGCCATTACAGCCGAGTAACTGTCAAACACAAGAAAATGACAAAAATTAACAATGAACTTAAACGAGCCAACTAGCCCGAATTACATAAACCAGAGTAAAAAAAAATACATTATTAACCCGGGCATCGAACAAAGGATATTTAAACCCTCAAATGTTTACTTAGATTTTGTCAAAGCACCTTTAGTTAAAGGACGCTCCAGCACCGCAAGAAAGGTCTACAAGCAGCTCCAGCCGAAAGCTCTAAACAAACTTATTGGAGACGGTTTGGTCCCACCAATACACAGTAAACTCGTTGCTTGTTGAAAACAGTTTGGTACCTTCCATACACAGAAAACTCGTTGTTGTTGGAGACTGATTGGTATTTCCAATACATAGATAACTCGTTGCTTATTGGAGTCAGTTTGGTACCTCCAATGCACTGAAAGCTCGACATTTGTTTACTGTTTGACCTCCAATACAGAACACTCGTTGCTTGTTGGAGACAGTCTGGTACCCCCAATACACAGAAAACTGGTTGCTTGTTGGAGTCAGTTTGGTACTGCCAATGCACTTGCCGCTTGTTTGAGACAGTTTGACCTCCAACACAGAAAACTCGTTGCTTGTTGGAGACAATCTGGTATCCCCAATACACAGGAAACTCGTGCTTGTTGGAGGCATTTTGGTACTGCCAATGTACAGAAAACTTGTCGCTTGTTTGAGGCAGTTTGACCTCCAACACACAGAAAACTCGCTTTTGTTGGAGACAGTTTGGGACCTCCAATACACAGA